>CAAAJI010000092.1:147476-170419 GCA_900642245.1 Fragilaria radians | reverse complement strand
CCCTCCCCATTAGTCAAGTCATCAGGCCGTACGACACCCCATTCAACCCCTGCCGTTCCTCCAAGGTTATGCAAATATCGAGCTGCATCTTCATTGTCCGCTACGGGTGGGAGGAGGTAACGAAGAATTGCCAATGTCATTCGTTCGATGAAAGGTCGTTTGTCATCCTGACCATTTGGATTGGCAACACCATCAGATCCCATAAGAATAAACTTAGTCTTTCTATCACCCATCGAAGTTGTTAGGAGCTTCACAGAATCAGTCACCAGTTTACGAGGGTGACCCCATATACCCTTCAAATTTGGTGTATGACCTAAGCAACTGACAACTGTCGTACATCCAGCAGTGAGTTTCTGTACTTCCGATGCAGTTAGATCTAAAAGTGATGCCTCTATGACTACCAAATTATCTCCACTGTATCCACCCAATAGCTCAAGCAATCTCTTTTTCGACCGAACAACCGTTCGAACATTTTGTCCACGAGATAATAGCATTTGTACAACATGTCGACCTGTTGCCCCAGTGGCACCAACAACTAATGTCGTAGTTTTCCCTAATGCCATTGATATTGGAAGGTGATTTTGAATTTCAAATTAGTTAGTATTATGTGAGAGATTATAAATTGCACATTTTGATAATCCTGTTATGTTGCATTTTGTTCTTGAATAATCAAACAATCGAACACTGTAGAACAAAATACAAAATAAAAAAAACCAAAAAAATATGAAAGGAATTAATAAATATGAAAAATTGTGCCAATGTGATATTTTTTTAATTGGCAACACGTACTTTCTTTTAGCGCCTAAGAGGTGGCAATGAAAACTTGTAATTTTACAATTCAAAGCGAGGTGTGAAGCCTATTTGATTAGCAATAGACTTTTTAAATGCATTTCTTTCTGGTAGGATTAGCCTCAATCATGCTTAATTGATAAACTTATGAAGTAATTTTGTACACTGGCAGATAAATGATTTGAATCATTGATTTTGTTCCCCCTTTTTCAATTCTACGTGAACAATTGTTGTTTAGTTGCTTTGTCTAGCAAGTATTCCATGAGAAAGAATTCACTGCCTTCTTATTGGTGATTCTTGTTCTGGAATCCTAATTTTAGCTGAAGTGTATATATAGGAAGGTACAAATCAAGGAGATTGCAAAGCCTTGCTTAGAAAAATTGTAATTCTAACCATTCATGCATTTCATGTTACATAGAGGAAATATATGCGCTTCCTTTCATAGAAAAATCGTAGGCATATTATATTGAATATCCTTTATTTTTTTGCTCTTACGTCTGCCCACTGTTGTCTTTGAATGTGGAATCTGATCAAGATTATTGCCGTTGTTATGTCACGTAAGAAGGTAATATGCCAAAAACATAGTTATTATTTTGCCTTTTGCTAGCCATGTTGTGTTTGCCTTAAGTTCTAGTGAGGAAGTTTCCTCAATGATAAAAACAGAGAGATATAAAAAGATATATATAATGTAGTCAATGAATGAACTAAAGATGTATCCTTTAATAATGACAAAAATTGGCAAAATTTTATGTTGGACTCGACTTATTCCGGTTTGATGCTGGTCTTTTCCCATATGGGGGTTCCTTGTTTGATAATTGTGACTACGTCATCTTTGGAGATGGAATGACCATATACGATTGCATTCTGTGCAAAGTATACATCATCGGAGCCTCCTCGGACTGCTCGAAAGTCAGCAAGAGTCGTCAGAGGTTCATCACTAACATGACCAGTCTGTTGGTCAGTACAGGATTGCTTACATCGAGGACAACCCTTGACAATATGAACGACTGCTGATGTTCCAATTCGTAGAGTCTTCCATGAATCCTCCTCAAAGGGTTTGGTATTACGAATGACAATGTTTGGACGAAATCGATTCATGGGGATAGGATCTTTACCTTTGGCAACTAACCGACGGTTGACTTCTTGTAAGGATGATTCACAAGCAACTAGTACTGGAAATCCATCGGTGAGAGAAGATTTAGGACAACTCCCCCATATTGTACGCGCCTCTGGAGGAACATACTCATCGGGAGCATAGAGAGGAGACGTTTGATATACCAAACGAATATTCTGCAATGATTCATCCTGATATCCAACAATATCTTGAAAAAATACCGCAGCCTCATCACCCAAATCCAATACTTGAACGTCATTGTCCCATAGCCGAGCACGAAAGACAGAATGATGAGCTGTTTGATAATTGAGGCGTATAGTCAATGTCTTTTCATGACAAGAGACAAATATTGTTTGATCGTTCCCGTAGGATGCTTTGACAGTGGCTAATTTAGGACATTGTCGTTGTGTGATGAATCGATGTGTCGCATCCGAAGGCAAAAATCCATAGGCTGGTGGATTCCTAGGACAGACAAGCATAAGACGACGATCGTAAACAAATCCATATTCATCGATTTCCGCAGTTTCTAATTCCACAGCCTGTAATGATTTGATTGGGTGGATAAAAAGACCCGACACAGTGGATTTAGTTTGGCCTTGGGAAGCGTTTCGTAGTTTCATGACGATCATTAAATGAAATTTAGCTAACCATGTTTCCAATAAACGTCGTATTCGCTTGTTCAGGAGTGGAAGCAGCAGCAAGATTAGAGTAATAATTGCTGCCGGCGTTGACAAACTTTGTATGATATCTTGAGTCGTCATGTCAAAATGTATCTTTGTGGCCGTACGGTTACTGTAGTATCGTAGAATTAGCTTCGACGCGCCATTTTTTCATAATAAAAATTCGTTTGCAATCAACAATAATTGTTCGTTGAAAAATAATTTCATGACATCAGAAAGCAAAGTGTCTCGTCGTTCGTGGCGAAACCATGAAAAAGACGACAACAATCAATCATCCTTAGTAGCAACCGAACAAAGTCTTCCAAATTGTTCATCTCGTCAAGAGGGTTTACCTCCTCAATCGTTTTATCGCAAAACACAGATTTCTCTTCGTCGAACAAGACATTTGAATAATATGTTATCCAAGGCAGCCGATACGGTAATTCGTCAACAACGAAAGGAAGTAAGCTTACAACATAAGTTAAAACGAGCAGCTTATAAGGATGTAACCTCATTGAAAACATGGCCACTTCAAGAATTGGCAATTCAAGATTACAATCATTGGTGTCAAATACATTTAGGATCTGACAATCCAACAACAAACGCCACAAAGGTCAAAGATGAATCATCCGCTGACGTTTCCTCGTCGTCATCATCCCTATCGTCATCCTCGCTAGAAGAAACCAAACGTATCCGTCGCAAGGATTCTGATGATGAGAAAGAGTTTCTATCTCCTCGTAAATCAACTTTGCGTTATAACTTTCAACAACAATTTCTACAAGAACGAGAAATATCCTCGTTTGCTTCACATACAAATGACGATGATAAGGATTTGATCCGTCCCCTCCCAGCATTATGGTGTATGGAACCTCGTATATTCGCCATCGAAAAGGCAGCGACTGGAAAACGAAAGTATATCGTTGGTCATTTGGGACGAATTCTAGATTATTATTGGCGCAAATGTGATCCTAAACAACGACATTACTATGAACTCATACGTGAGGATACACCCTGTCGTCTATATTTGGATTTGGAGTTTTCTAAAGTTTTCAATCCGGATATAACAGATGACATTGGTGAAGTATTACTACAGGAATTGGCAGACGAATTAATTGCCGAATTTTCTCAAGTCTATTCTATAATCCTGACTAACGATTCCATTATTGATTTAGATTCGTCAACCGAAGTCAAGTTTTCGCATCATTGGATAATTCATCTTCCCCATGGAGGACTCTTTGCTGATACTGCCGCAGCTGGAAGATTCGTCCGAGTCTTTGTGGGCCGTTTAGCGGAAGAAATCGCCACGGGACAACTTGCACGCCCTGTATTATCCAAATATCTCTTTGTTGCCAATGAACCGCAACAACGACAACCTCAGGAGCATACGACAAACGTCTCTGTGGATGAGGAGGATTTGCGTTCCAAAACTTGTTTCATTGATCTGGGTGTCTATACGCGTAATCGATTATTTCGTATTCTAGGGTCCTCCAAATTTGGAAAATCATCATCTGCGGCATTACGTTTGGCCTCCCGAAATACATTTCCACTATCGATTCAGAATGAAAATTTTTACATTCCGGCAATGACAAACAAACTAGAAATGTTTGGAAAGGATGATGATACAATGATGGTACGTTTCTCATTTGTATTTTTGATTGTCACAACACAAACCATTGACCAATGCATTTCCAATACGAAGGGTCATGATTTGAAGTATCAGTTGAATCAATTCCAATCGTCGATTGATTGGACAGATCACGCAGAAGCTCTGGCGGCTACCTTAGTGGTTCCAATGAATTTTATGAAATCATCATTTCCTATATTGAACGAGTCCACTGATGCCATGGCGTTAAAGGATGGTGATGTAGGAATTCTAAGTTCAGTCACTAAGAATACCAGAGGCAAGGGTCCGATCGGAAAAATGAGGAATACAACAAATCAAACTGGGAAATCACCATTTCCTTTCCTAGATGATTTTGTGATCCATACACTGTGCTGTCGAGGCGGCGTACAGGGGGAAATTCGTTGCTGGACAATGGACGTCTATCAACATTTACCAATATCAATCACCTATCAAATCCAAAAAAATCGTTGGTGTGAGGCCATTGGACGTCCTCACAAAAGTAATGGCATCATGTGGATCATTGATTTTGAACGAATGGAGTTTCGGCAATCATGTTTTGATGTGGAATGTCGAACGCAAAGACCTAAATGTCAATCCAAGCCATTATCTATGAGTCTTCAGCAACAGTTGAGTGATTCTCTCTTTGAAATGGAGTTGATGCTTCGAACTGAAGAGGCTGAAGGAAAACTGATTTTAGAAAATTATGATGATAGCGATCCACAAGAATCCAAAAGAATTCTGGAGAAAAAGTCTCCTACGAATCAAAATGAATTTGATGACGACGATGACGAGTTCGAAAAGGCATTGGTGGCACTGACACTAGATGATAGTCCAAGTGCTGTAACTTCTGCCAAAATAATGACGTAGAATTGTTTTTTAAGGCACAATATCATAGAATGTTTGAAGTAATTTGGATAAATTTCCCTTGTGCGACTTGTTGTAGGAGGAAGATTTTACTGATGTTTGTGCAACACCAATAACCTTCCTCATGCAGACCTTGGTGCATCTTTCTTTTGTTAGCCACAATCCATTGGTGGTAAATCTACGACATGCTGGATCCGAAAAGATGATATCATATCCCCTTTTTTGATAAAATTGCATGGCAGCTGGATTATCCTGTTCCACTTCCAAAACAATTTCACGTCTTTGTCGTCCGTCATCATCTTGCCATCCAGCAACTGCATATTCACATGCCTCTACTAATGTCCCTCCTATTCCGACGGCTCGTGCATTCCCACGAACACATAGGTTGGTTAGGAATGGTCGTATTGGATTGGAAATTCCGGTAATGGAATTGATGCGGCTTAATTTCTTTCCTCTGGGGACTGTATCATCATCATGCTGATTCCCTAAACCATATGGACGTTCCATAACCTCACAGAATCCTAAGATTTCTCCTCGAACATATTCCAATGGTGTCGAATTTTCGATCAATGACGAAACAGGAGGATGAGGATAAATGGATTCTAAATCCAATATAAGTGGAGTCGATTGTGCTATTTGTGGAGAGGATGACTTTACAGGAACGACACGACGAGCTACAAACATGGAGATATTGTAATCTTCCTTGCTGTTGTTGATGATGTTTTTGTTTGTTTCCTTTCCCACGTCTTGATTTGACTTTCGTGAACGACGTTTCAAATCGGCTGATTGAAGCGCCGCAAGATAATTCAATTGAACAAGTTTCCATGGACTTTTATTAGAAAGATAAATGTGGGTGTGAATAAAAGAAAGATGTATGAGATTTCAAACTGTACAATCAAATATGTGACAAAATGATGATAAGATTGTATGTTGTGTTGCTAAAACGTACGGTGGAAACATGTTTTCGCTATTGAAAAAGACATCCACACACATCTTGGCAACATCATCAAATAATTTGTCAGATGATCGTTCTGTCAATGAATCCAGAATATAAAAGATACGATTAGATCGTTCGTTTTCTTCCAATTTGGTAGATGACAATCTCCGTTGATGAGGTAATGACTTTGATGTTGATGGCAAACGTTGAAGCGTCCGTGACGAATATCCGTGATTATTGCTATTAGTCCATGCTACTAAAAGAACAAAGGAGTTCGTAAGGATCCATAGAGATCGAAATAAGTACAACTTTCTTGTCAAATTAAAGAATGTTGCAATCATGTTGACATGGTTTGAGAATTTTGATTGTCAAAGTTTCGAAATTCCGACAGCTCGTTTGTACAGTATTAGTAGTTATTGTATTGGATATTGGATGAGTGGAAGTTGAAAAGTGTTGTTAGTAACAGTAGTAAAATTACCTGTTTGGTCTGGCCGTCCATGGATGCATGCACATAGCATTTGTTCCTTTATTTACGTCATCAAAAAAACGGTTCAGAATTTTCAATGAAGATATTAATAAGAATGGTCCTACTTCTTGCCACACAAACTCGTCGATTCGTTGTTCAGGGATTAACGACAGGTCAAATATTACTATCACAATGGAAGAAACATCATGGTTTATCGGGAGTGATCCGTCATATGAGCATACATCATGATGATGCTGCTAATTTCGATCCTCAAGCACAATTGTCATCCTTTACAACGTTACAAAAGGAATTTCAACTTCCTCAAATTTCAAACGATCGTCTTCCACTTACCAATCAACAACGACTTGTATGCTTTGGTGATGTCCATGGTGATATCCATGCCTTGAAACGATTTTTGAAAATAAGTCAAGTTTATGATGGTCATCAATGGGTCGGTGGTGATACGATACTGGTCCAATGTGGTGATGTCTTGGACCGTGGATCAGAAGAATTGGAATGCTTTGCACTCCTAACAACATTATCTCGTCAGGCTCAAAGTGAGGGTGGTCAAGTCATCCTTCTATGGGGGAATCATGAAGCTCTCAATGCAGCAGGATTGTTTCAATATACCACGGGAGATTCGGAATATGAGAAAATTGTTGGATCATCCTTAGATACGTCACTCCGAACAAATCGATGGAGGTTACAATTTGCCAACAATCAACCGGCTAGATGGGCGACCTATGAACCGGGAGGGTTGTTGGCAGAGTCACTCTTGGCAAATATGAAGGTTGCAGTCCAGGTAGGAAAGACTGTTTGTGTCCATGCTGGATTGACACAGCAACATTTATTACAGTGGGGAGGCTTGGAAGGAATGAATCGTATGGCACGAGAATGGATTCTTTCAAGTACGTAATCGTAACAAACCAAACATGTGAATTTCTATTTCCATCACTAATGTTTCACATCCTGCAACAGACTGTCATGGTCCCAACAACAACTTGGGAGAATACTATACCGTTCAACAAGTTTTAGAGCATTCACAAGCACGGGCTCGAAAGGCATCCGCCACATTACCCCCCTGTTTGGGAGGTGGCAAGGAAAGCACTGGAGAAGCATCTCCCGTCTGGATGAGGGATTATTCCGTCCCCCCCAACCGTCCTGGTCGACCCCAAGCGCAACGTCTCTTGGAAACATGTTTGGCAGAGCTTCAGGCGGACCGTATGGTTATGGGTCATACAGTACAATCCAGAATCAATGCCGCCTTTCATGGTAAGGCGTGGCGTGTGGACATTGGTGCGAGTCAAGGAGTAGCAGGTGGAACTCCAGAAGTATTGGAAGTGGTGGCACAGGCCAATGGAGAGGAAAATGTGTCTATTCTTACAACTCGAGGAAGAATTCCAGAAGCGGAAAGGCATGTTGAAAATACAGCCTACAGCTTTGTGTTATAGAAAGCTTTCTTCAAACAACATATTAAAACACGTTACTAACAGAATTTACAATTCGCAACATCGCTGTGACCAACTATTCATCTTAATGTGCTTCTTCTCCTTCGATAAGTTCCAAGATACCTTGTTGTAAAAAGTGTTGTACATCCCTTGCTGGTAGATAATGAACTGTGCCTTGTGCTAAATGAACCGAAACTCCACTTTCGGCCAAAACCACAGTTCCTACGGTTTCAACAACACGTACTTGTACCATAGTTTGAGACGGGGGTAATCTAGGGGATCGAGTCAAAGTTAAGGAATAGGGATGATTCGTCCGAAGTCGTTCGTACGCGGCAAGAAATTCGCATTCCGCATCACTCAGTAGTGACGATGACGATGTCGATGACGACAGTTTTGAGGATGTCCCATTATTACTAGAATCCTGAATTTCTGAAGTATTCTCCATAAGATATCGTATTCGATGATTCTGATAGGCCAACAAACAACGTTTGTTTCGTTGAATGGCAGCCTCATGTAAGAGCAATGCCGGTCGAACCTCCAACGATGGTTTGTCTCCGACAATCGAATCGACGATATGTTCCAATTCATCAATATGGAAGGTTATTTCATCTAAACAACCCTTGACTAATTCATCATTGTAGGGTAATAAGTCAGGATGTTTACATTCAGTAACTAATGCTTTCCCCCGATGACCAAAATTCATAATGATGATGAAATGAAACAATGATAATGAAATGAAACAATGATTTTGTTGTTGTTGTCTGCTATTTGCAGTTAGTATATTTGGCGCGCAAATTCAATAGTCGCGTTTCGTACTAGTAAATATAATGTCAAGAAACGATGGATACCAGTAACCGTGTCGCGACTATGGGAACTCCATGTACTAAAAAAAGAAACCAAAATGAGCTTCCCAACAAAACTTGGAAAACCCAAATCAACGTTTCAGTTCGCATCGCCATGAATTGGATATTCGCATTGCTTTTATCATGTTCAAATGTCTTTGGATTTTTACTACAACATCATTCAGAAGGTATAGTATCGAAAGATATTTGTAGACATCCATATACCATGCATAGTAGTCGCAATCCGGACAATTATGATTGGGATAATGACGACGAGGATGACGATGATGATGATGATGACATTCCCAATGTGGATATTCAAAAATTTATCCCTCCTCCTTCGTATGGTCATGGTAGGTCTGCTCCGAATCAACGAAAGGCCATGTCAACCAAGTCTTCTAGTTCTACATCTGTTTATGTTTGTACCAATTGTGGTTCTGAATTTGTCAAATGGATGGGTCGATGTCCGACATGTAAAAATTGGAATACATTACAGGAATTCAAAGTAAATCGAAAGATATCTACATCGTCACCTCGACCTATATTTGATATACGACAAAGTGATAGCAGTAGCAGCTCATCATCATCTTCATCTCGGTCGTGGTTAGGAAGTTATGGAGGAGAAACCATGGAAAATCAACCTGTTCGGATTACTGATGTTTATCAAGAAATCGAGTCGAATGACTCGGATACTACAAATCCATTGAGACGTCCATCTCGTATCTTAATTCCGGAAGATGATGAGCTAAATGCTGTCCTAGGGGGAGGAATCATGATGGGGTCCTTAATACTAATTGGAGGTGATCCTGGTGTTGGTAAGTAGTTTTCTTCTTTGATACGAAGCCCAATTGAGGTTTTCATGTATCTAATTTAGACATGACTCTATTTTGGAAGGAAAAAGTACCCTCATGTTACAAGTTGCCGGAGCTGTTGCGTCATTGGCTTCGCCTCAGCCTGGAATCGGAATGGGACTTCCGCTGGAGGATAATCACTATGGTCCTGTCTGGTATGTATCCGGCGAAGAAAATTCGCATCAAATTGCCTCACGAGCATTGCGCTTGGGAATACAACAATCTGAACTTTGGTTGCTCCCCGAGACACATGTTGACACACTTTGTGAGAAAATTGTGGCATCGTATCATCCAACAGACACTGCATCAGGAGTGCTACCTACTAGACCTCCATCGCTTCTTGTTATTGACTCCATCCAAACCATGATTTGTGATTCAGGTGGGTCTTCTGCGGCAGGTGGTGTGACACAAGTGAGAGAATGTGTCGGTGTTTTGTTACGGCTTGCCAAATCCACGGGGATTCCAATCTTTCTCGTTGGTCATGTTACGAAATCTGGAGATGTGGCAGGTCCACGGACGGTGGAACATATGGTAGATTGTGTCCTATATTTGGAGGGTGGTGATCATCGAACTGTTGGAGATGTCAATTTACGTATGCTTCGTGCGTCCAAGAATCGATTCGGATCCTCCGATGAATTGGGAGTATACGAAATGACATCGGGTAGGTTAGTACCCGTCCGTGACCCATCCTCCTTGTTTTTATCGACACGATTGGATACCGAAGATTTGGAAGGGTGTTCCATCTCAATCGTCTTGGAAGGATTGCGTTCCATGACAGTAGAAATTCAAGCACTTGTGACCTCGAATATGGAGGGAAAAGGTCGAAGGACAGTAAATGGATTTGCCTACAATCGTCTACAGTTACTCCTTGGAGTCCTTCAGAAGCGATGCGGTATGTTCTTTGGAAAATACGATGTTTATTTGAATGTGGTAGGAAATATGCGACTAGATGCATCGAAGAATGAAGGTTCCGCATCTGACTTGGCCGTATCGTTGGCACTCGTAAGTAGCCTTTTAAGTATACCCGTCCGCAGCGACACTGCCTTTGTTGGCGAAGTCGGACTCTTGGGTGAAATTCGATCCGTCCCAGTGATTGAAAAGAGACTTCAAGAAGCCCAACGGATGGGATTCTCTCGTGTGATTACACCCCGCCTAACGATTCGAGGAAGAGGCAAGAACGGAAAGAAAGGAGGAAGGGCTAGTATTTCTCGCTTACATGGCGTGGAATGGATTCAATGCGATACTCTCATTGATGCACTAAACCAAGGGTTAATACGAGAAGTACCAAAGCGTCAACGTCGACGAAAGGCTAAGAAGGTTGATTTCGATTTATTGGAGGATTCTGCTGTTAACGACGATCATGTGATATTGGATGTTGATGACAACGATGATGATGATGACGATGAAAATTTCGACTCCTTCACAAATAGTTTCTTTGAATAAAAAATGTGAGCCAGGTATTTGCAAGACTCACTGTCCATCGAATACTGTAGGGATGTATCCATTTGTTAAGCGGTTTAAAATTAACGTCCAACCAGTTTTCACCAAAGGGAATAGGAGTACCGTAGTAGACCTTTACGATCCTACAGCTAAATTCGAAAAGGTCGTGACACTCCATTTTCTGGAAGTTGGCATCCCGTAAAGAAAGATGGAAGTTCATTGCTCAGAGAATTCGAATGGGGTACAACATGCTCCAGATTCGACTCCCCCTGTAGTTGATCCATCGAATCAAGTTATTATAAGTATTACACAACGACTTTTGGGCCTTCGAGGATCTCCCCCCGGGACTGTGGCATCTCTAACCGAAGAGGAAATCAAACTTCTTTGTCAACGTGTACGTCCCATTCTTCTACAACAACCAATGTTATTAGAACTTGAGGCACCCCTAAAGATATGTGGTGATATTCATGGTCAATATACCGATCTTCTTCGATTATTGGAATACGGTGGCTTCCCACCCACGGCGAACTATCTCTTTTTGGGCGATTACGTAGATCGGGGGAAACAATCGTTGGAAACAATCTCTCTTCTCCTTGCCTATAAGATTCAATATCCAGAAAACTTTTTCATATTACGTGGCAATCATGAGGCTGCTGGGATCAATCGAATTTATGGATTTTATGACGAATGCAAGAGACGGTATTCCATCAAATTATGGAAAATATTTTCTGATGTTTTCAACTGTCTCCCCGTGAGTGCTCTAGTCGATGAAAAGATACTCTGTATGCACGGTGGATTGTCTCCTGAAATACGATCTCTGCAACAAATTGCCAATCTACCACGTCCCTGTGACGTCCCGAATGTCGGTCTGATGTGTGACTTGTTATGGAGTGATCCCGACTCCAAAATATCGGTAAGTAGTCGATTTCTAGCCTTGATTATAGTAATGATACATACTCAAAATTCTGCCCAATTTCATTTTCTTCTCTAGGGATGGGCTGAAAATGATCGGGGAGTATCGTTTGTCTTTGGTGCCGACGTTGTGACCAATTTTTTAGAAGAACAAGATTTAGATTTGCTGGTCCGAGCCCATCAAGTTGTGGAAGATGGATACGAATTTTTCGCTGGTAGACGTTTGGTAACGCTCTTTTCGGCTCCGAATTATTGCGGGGAATTTGATAACGCAGGTGGCATGATATCCGTAGATGAGAATCTCATGTGTACATTTCAAATTCTTAAACCCAGTACAAGATCAGCTAGGTTTTCGAAAACAGAAGCTTCCCCTACCACACCAACTCCAGAGGGGTAATTAACCCCAAAGGCTTCAATATCACCTTACATTACAATTTAATGTAGTTTTGTCGTTTGGCTTTGTCGTTTCAGTAAGTCCTAGAAAATGTAAATGTTATGTTACGATGTTTGCGCTATATTAGGTTCGATTACATACCACGAGGGTACCATATTAAATCGCCATGTGACAAAGCATAGTACCACCCAACCGGTGCATAGTGAGATACCAAATAAAAGCCTGACAATCGCCTCAAAGTAATGTCCAAATTTCCATTCTCGAATAGCAGACTTCTTTGCCTCCGTATCTGAATACTCCGGCTGAGTAAAAACACCATCCTGATCGGCGGTACACTCAATAGTCCACCACGTCGGGCGAAAACGATTCCATAGGAGTAATCGTAGCCCTTCAATGATACAGTAGAAAGCACTACTAAACAGGAAGTAGCCTGCGACAATGTGGGAACAGCGCCAAAGATAGCCAAGAAACCACCATTCCACAATACACCAATTTTCTGCAACCTGGAGCTGCCCCTTAACTCTTTTTCTTGCGCCGGTGAGAGAGAGATCACCTGATGACACATCATCACAACGAAAATCTAGGGAATCTAGGATATCTTGCAGAGTTTCAGGTTTCACATTCACAAAGTCACAGGGATTTAAAACAATCGAAGAATTTTCAAGAATGGGACACTTCCATGTGAAATCCAAGCCAGAGCAAGACCCAGTATATTCAACACATAGCGTATCCAAGTCAACCAAACTACTGATACGATCCAAGACGGATAGATAAAACATCGCATTTGTTCTGCTTTCTTCGTACGTAATGACTTGCTGTCGGTATAAGTCAAACACAATAACGGATCGTTTTTGACATTCTTCATATAGATAGGCTTGGTTCTGCACTGCCAAATCAGCTGCGTGTCGCTGCCCAGCAGCAAGTGCTCGATTATAGAGCAGGGGAGCTATTGCCATGTTGCCAATGTTCGTACCCGTACTAGTGAGAACACAATTCGGGTGAAACTCCTTAAAGTAATATATACTCCACGCAGAAATAATGGCTGCAAGGATTACGAATGGAATGAGTTGCGTAAAAAAGCTTCCCACCATTGGATGAAATAGGTAGCTCACTAGAATTTTGAGTCGATTTCGGGAATTACGTACCGCGTCCACTTGCTCAGCTTTTGTCCGAAGATCTACGACTGGAAGGGGGACAGCAGTTCCCTCGTAGTATTCAAGTGCCCTCCGCATAGCTCGATAAATATTAATACAAAACACTTGTACCATAAGATAATAGTTCCAGATGAAAACGATTATATCTCGAAGAAGGAGCAGCAATGAGTTCGTAGCAGGCATCGTCCATGCGAATAGATCTGTCACAGGTCTAGCAAAGTCCATATTTTGAGGCTCATAAACAACTTGAGGTAATTCAAAAGGGGGTGGTTCCGAAATTTTAGGAGGACTTGGAAATTTAATTGCCTGTAAAGTTAGACTATCGGTCAATTCTCTGCTGATCTGAAGAGCATCTGGAACTGACAGCGATACTCCTTGCAGCGAAATTGATGGAGGGAAGTAATCATCTAAACTCAGGGCATCCATCAATTCAAGCATTATGCCATTAACTTTAGCGTCCACTGTTAAATCCACAAGATTGGATATATCGATCGCTAAATAGTCAAACGGTAATTGCAGCTGTAGAATCACCTCGTCAAAGGGATACATAAAATCTGGTGTGCTTGGAAATTGGATCGAATCCGGCAAAAAGTAAACAGAAAGTGGAAATTCACTTAGATCCAAGCGGGGGAACACATTAGGGTCGAAGCCAAGGACATCAACACCATCTAATATTTCATAAAAGTGACGGATTGCCTTCAAAAGTTCGTCGTAAGGTATGGCCATGTTTTCGATGGCTAGTTCCGTTAGATGTAATTGCTTGGAAATACTATCGTATCCATGTGCGATGTAGTTTCGAACAGGCTTCAATTCTTCAAGGACTTCCATATATGACTGCATGACGCGACTATGAATGTCCAGTCTCAAAGAAGGTAATTGAAACGATACACTTAATTTCTGGATTAGGTTTGGGAGAAGTCCTGACGTTTTGTTATGTAGGTACTCTGAATCATATTCGTACCGAGCAGAAAACTGCTGAGAGAGATCTGTAGACTGATTCGCAATATCATCAATCCTTGCACTATTTTCTAGATTGAACAGTGTTTCTAAAACAAGTTGTTGTTCTCTCGTTGAATTGGAAAGGTATGGTATAGCATTCCCACAACGTGACCATGCCTGCAAGAAAGTTACTCTCTGACGGTACGAATTTTTTATACGCGTTTCTTCATCTTTATGTGCCTGAAGTTTTTCAGTATTTTTCTGAGCGATATTATTGATGTGAATTGTTTTCTGTTCCAATGTCTCGTTGATGCTCCAACGAATTTCTTCATTTTTCCTGTTCAACTCCTCTATCAATTCTTTCGAGAATGATTGCGTATCATTTTGAAACTTAGACGGTAACCTAAGAACGTCAATAACAGGTAACGCGATGATAGCGACTGCTACCTGACGATGAGCCCAAAAGGAATTCAATAGAAGAAGTGATATATCAAATATTGCAAATAGACAACGGTTCCGTATCAAGGAAGGTGGAAGAGTGATCGGTGTCTGAGATTCCATATCGTTCATTTTTTTCTACTCTCTGAGAAAAGGATATGAAGGATATGAAATTGAACTTTCCTCTCATCGTTATGGCCAGCAAATCAACATTTCAAACTTGAAACAAGAAACGTGTTCGTGCACAATAATTTCAAATTTTCATCCACATTTCCTCCACGCTTTTTTACATCATCTAGAAATAACAGCCAGGTCTTTAATGTCACACTTCCCTCAATCCAGAGCGTCGAATGAGACATCCTTATGAGAATATGGAGACAAGCATAACAAACACATTTTGATTTCCAAAAGTGTTCACACACTTTGGGTGAAAATGTATATGTATCGAACCTTCCCATAGCTATTGCACGAATTGACCATCTGTCTTTCAGTTTCTGGACTGTTTTTCCCAGAATCCGTCATGGTCATGTTTAGCATGAATAAGTAAGTTACTATGAAATGACATCCAGACCTAAGTATCTCATGTTAGACATGTTCCTCAAGTTTGAAACCTTCTATTTTCATGTAATGGTATGTAATAGTATCGACATGGCGTAATTTTCAAATAGATCGAAAGAGATAACTTGAAGTGTGCCTTCTGTTTCCATGCATATTTTGTCCACAAGACCTGTCCCCTGACATCACTTAAACCTGTAAATTTCAGTTTTTGTTGTACTAAAAGTCCACCTTTGGTTTAGTTGATGTAGCACAAGGTACTTCTCACCGTAACTCCCATATGGCAATTGCAATCTTGTTAAAGCTGTCTCACTGTGCCATTTCGTAAATCCTGAATCACCCAAACTAATTGGTAGAACTTTATTCTTTGATTAGTTCCAGAAATTCATAGTCTTTTCAGAAACCCCTAGACTGGGTTCAAGAAGTCCTGTTACTTGTACATTTCAGAGTGGAAAATTTTCTTCCTAGCTTGCACCGGACAATGTTTATCATCGGCCAGTTATGAAATAATTCGGGTATTTCTTGCATTACCTGTTTTAATGACTGATGTATTGAAGCAGATAATTGTTCCATGGGCTCAAGTTTTTAGTTTCCATTCGGCCTTTCTCAAATATTTTGATTGCAGACCTTGACATACCTTGCCTTAAGTTCATTAAGATAATACCTAACACTAGGCTAAGAGGTGTGTGTGTGTACCAATACTTGAGATGTCCAAAGTTATTGTTAGTACATCGTAAATAATAATAGAATTAATATTCTTATATTTACACATCTAAATGTAGAATAGGACACATAATTAATCATTCTTTTTATACTTTCCACAAATTCAATTAAGACATAGTCTTCTATGAATTTAGGGATGCTTAATATTGCTTATAAAGGAAGAAGATCATTTAATATCTTTTCAGGACCGTCATATCAAGACGGTAGACATAACTATTACATATTCCTAAGTAACAAACAGGAATCTATCAAGATTCATGATTGATGAATCTAAGTCATGAATCTAAGACCACAAAGTCTAAATGTTAAGTGTTGAATCTAACACGTAAGCTAAAGAGACTACATGGTCAAGGAAACACGTTGAAATCAATTCACAAGAGATCTAACATTAAAGTAATTTTTAGATCATAATTTCAAATTTGTATAAACTCTTAGAGCAGTACAGAGTAGACCTTACATACGGGGTCATATCAGCTTATTTCCTTCCTCGAATGGAGTACTTAATTTCTTTGATAAAAATGTATAGCATAAGCCTATTCTGGCTTTTATTTCTACAACGCTAACCGATGCATACCTGCAGTAAGCTGGTGTAGAGTAAACAGCAGTCAATGATTTGTCCCTGAGACTTGATTTAATTTCATCAACCTAGCATGTGAGTGTGCTCTGCTCTCCATGTTGGCAGGCAGCACCATTGAATTTGGAAAAATTAACTCGAAATCCAATCGTGCTATTTCCTTTCCATATTTCTTGAAGTATAGCATTGATAAAATGGTTTTGGTATTCCGTATAATTCTTTGAACATTTTGCACATAGATACCTTTGCGTTTTCGATAAATATTATGAAGTCGCTATTTCGTGTACAAGACAATGCAAACAACATGTCAGCAAAGGATTGTAACAATAATCTTTACTGTTTCCTTCTGATTTCCATTTCAATTTGCAAAGGCTAATCTAACCTTCCACTGTGACCAGCACTTTTTTCCTTTGCTTCAATTACTGACTTGATGATAGATTCGTTACTGTCATTGAACTTGAAGTTCCGATAGGATCAATGCAGATTCCATCTTTTTTTCAACTTTAAATCAGGCTGGATTGCTCAACACTTTTCAAATGTCATTTGCCTTTCAACTCTAATCGGTACAAAATCTCTTATCTTATTTAGTTGCTTTTTGCTATGGACTTCTTGATGTCCGCTTTCTTAAAACTACTTCAATACTTTTGTTGGACAACTTATTTGTATGCATTCATATCCTTTCTGAAACAATTAATCGGCTTGGAGACTCCTCTTGAATGATTTATCTGCAATCAACACCTTTTCCCCTACAAATTGTGGCTTAAAAATTGACTTTTCTTTTCAGACTTAATGTCAATAATTGCCTTCGCCATCCTTTTCCTGTAATCCTGCTTATCACCTAGAGTATCTTTGCCATTTTCATCATTGAGGTTGAGAGTGCAATTATCTTCTTTCTATCTAGATTGTAAAATTCATTTTCATCTGTTATGCAAAACAATAAGAAATTGCTTACAATTTTCATGGCCTAAAACATTCTTTTCTGCTCTGCTAGATTATGAATGTGCTGATAACAAGCTAGCATGATCGACATTGTAGTGATACATTGTCTATCAATCAATTTGTTGGTCTTTAGGTGGAGAAAGTCATGGCCACTTTGTCTGTTCATTGCATGTTAATGGAATGCAGTGAGCACACCGACTTGGGCATTCTTTAGGATTTGGCTCATCATCGGAGTGCACAAAGTCTATTTGGTGTGTCTGGAATAGTCTGCATTGCACCATTCCAACCTCTTTCAAGGAATGTCATATGTAGCTTCTTTGCTGACTATGACACAAAAACTAAGCCATGAGACCTGCACGTTTCATAGCATACGGAATGAAACGAAATGCAATGTAATTATGAACTAACAACAAGAAAAAATCTTATTAATAATAAAGAATGTTATAGCAAAAGAGACAGCCAAACTGTAATGTGTAAATCAAATTTCACACTGCCAAATGGCATGCTAGGATGCAGACTAATATAAAATTTCAATCAAAGTTTTCAGGGTACATTGAGTAATGGTCAAAGTCAAGACATTTGTACACATCACTGCTTCAATCTATATTTAGTTTTGCTTTTATATTTCTTGATGAATTCTTTTCTCCCAGTCAGTCAGGCTTTCAAAACTTAAGAAGATACCATCTTTCATCTTTTTCTAGAATTATATTCTGTACTTCCCAATGGCATGCTATCAAGATAGGCTTTCAAAATTTGAGAAGATATACAATCTTTTCTAGAATTATATTCTGCACTTCCAAATGGCATGCTAGGATGCAACCCGACACATAACTTCAATTAAAGTTTTCAGGATACGTTGTGTAATTCACTCCACTATTTCAAAGGATGTAAGCGGTGTTGATGATAAAAGCCAATTGATGGGATTACTCTGGTAAGTTGTTTTATTAGTTTTTTTTACAATCAAGATACGCTTTCAAAGCTTGAGAAGAATACAATAATCTTCATCTACATATTTCTAGAATTTTTCTTGTCAAAACTGGATTTCTATAGTAACCTTTGTTTATATGATTTACACTTTAGATAATTCCAAACAATATCACTCTATAAAAGTTATAGACAGAGCTAATTTTGGTCAAGAGACATAGGTGAGTTATTTGTCATGCATTTCAGTACATCTTGAATTTGTAACTCCTTGTCAAGAAATGAGACTTCCAATTACTCATCAACATTGCTTTCTTTTCTTGAACCAAATAGCTCTTGCTATGTCCAATACCATTTATGTTCAGAAAGTGTACGATTGATAGTATTCACCTTGGATAAATCAAGATTCGTAAAAATAAAACGATTATTCTTCCCAAAAGTCAAGGATGTTGGATCTATGCGCTCCCATTGATTATTCTTATGTACCCATGCCTTTAGCTTTTTTGAAAACTGGAGGAATATGCCTTTGTCAATAATTGCAGGCAATGTTATGACGCAATGGACCGCAACTATACGTGGAGAATCATATTTGAGTACTAATTCCAGTTGGGAGCAATCATGTAGATGAATAATGATGTGAGGCCAGGAAGAATCCAATGTCAATACTTTTTGAACAAATCTGTCAATTGTAATCATCACCGTGGATGCATTCACAACCAAAACACGTTTATGAAAATCAGGGTTGATGAATAGCGAAGGACATACAATATCTCCAGATTGTGTCCACGCAATCGATCGATGATTATACGATGCTGCCAAGAGTGCAAAGAATGCACGATTTGTGATTTGAGAATCCAAATCAACTAATATTGTTCCTTTCGTATGCTGAAGAATATATTTGATTGCAACCCAAGGATATGGTGTATACGTATTCCATCGGTAGGCTCGATCCTTGGCCTTCCCATCGAGTGACCTCCCAGCTGTAAACGACCGAGGATACAAAAGCGTAGACGAAATGGCAACATACTCCAATACATGTGATCCCTTTTTCCGAGGAGAAGACAATGTGATATCTGAACAATTAAGTTGACAAGTAGACGGAAGAGAATTGAGAAATCTTGGCATCCAATCAATGTTAGTGCGAGTCATAGAACATGGAAGAGAGGACGTGAGAGTTCTGGGAGCAATCGGATCTTGATAAAAACTTGTCCAGGAGTATAAAATCATGGTTATCCATATGGCAACGAAGAAATTCCATGTTTGCTTCATCGTGACATTGGACTGTTCATGAAATGGTCCATGGTGATGAATTAGAAAAAATGTTATGCTTGTTCTATTTGGATAGCTAATGAACTAGTGCTACTAGCAGTGCGACTACTACAAGTACAGTTTTTGATCCATTAAAAAATGATACCCTGCAAGATCTGTTGATAGCTTTCGATTAAAAAAATAGAATGGTCCTTGTTTGGATTCCAGTTCAAGTTTGCCTTCTATTCATTGTGCTGATACATATTCAAGGCGAAGAGGTTGCTTCTGATACTTCTCAATATGAAGAAAAGATTCGAAAAATTGTTCATCAGGGGAGGCTACAGCCACAACCACTGAGGCGATCGGGCGAGACGGGAGAAAAATTTGAGAAATTTTTAGATGCCATGGCAACCCTTTGGCACATTGCCGATGAATACAATCTGGGTAATCAAATCCAATTTACAAACTTTGTCACTTTTGGACCTCAGAGTTCAGGAAAGACGACTCTTACCGAACGGATACTTGGGTTTCCTGTGGCAGTCACAAAAACGGGTATCGGGACGACGCGTCCCATGATTGTTACGACACGAAAATCGAATATGGATAGCGTCAAGGTTAAGGCCTATGGAGATTCAACATTTATAGAATATGATAAGAAGGATGTCATGGTTTGGGCACAACAACAAATGGACGTACCGAAAAAGGCTGGGACAATACAAATAAGTGACAAGCCCATATATATTGATGTATCAGGACCAAACTATATGAACCGCCGTTTCGTTGATTTGCCAGGATTTCAATCCAATGATGAGGGAAATACTGGAACACGGGAGGCTATTTTAAATTTATTGCAAAATGAAATGCAGAAACCAAATACTGTAGTTTTATGTGTGGAGGATTCACAATTCGAATATGTCAATTCTCCACTTATTTTGGCTATCCAACAAATCTTTGGAACAAAAGTATTGAAAGAACAACTCAATTGGAACCGACGATTTATCATTGCACTTAACAAGTCCGATCGATGGCTACTAACTGGTGATGTTACTCGAGAATCGTTCCTCCATCGAGTCTTTCCCTACGTGGATGAATGTGGCATTATGCCCATCATCGTCGGAACTCCATTTAATCCATCGGGAACAGTTCGGAAGGACCGAGAAAGTGGAAATGCAAAATTTTCCGACATTGTGGAGGAGTATAGTGACTCCTCTCGACGGGAGGAAAGGATGTATCAATCATTCTTCCGTACTGTAGATCTGGGAGAGACTATGCAGACCATACTGGAATCTAGATTTCTTGGATTTGACAATCTTTTGGGGACTGTCGATGCATTGGTCATTGAGCGTGATTTGGGGAATTTTGACCTCATGACCAAAAAGTTACGGCAAGTTATGGAACAAACATCCAGGTCGATCGAGAATCTTAATGTCCAAATTGATCTCTTGGGGAATCTCCGTAACTATACCAAGGAATTTCTTACAGATTTGTTCTTTGATGTGAAAAAGATTGCCACCACGGATTCGGGGGGTAGTCATATCCTTGCCACAGTTGATGTAAATGACATTAAATCTCTCGGAAACAATGCATTGACGGAAGAAATTGAATTTATCTTTGGCCACAGAGATACCAGTAAAAGTCTTGTACTTGATAATTCACATACCTTTGGCGGGTATTATGATCCGCAACGCGTCTATCAAAAGGAAACTTCACAGGGCTATCATGAAACAAGCGTTGCCATGTGGAGAAAGGAGATTATCAAGACAATCCAAAGGCTCAAAAATCCACAGAATTCCACTTCTATTGACTACCTAAACAAAGAACTTGTGGGTGGGAAGCTATATGAACGAGCAATATCTGTTTGGTCATCATCACTATACAGTTACTTAGCTCCCACAGAGGATGATCTCATTCGTCTTGCCAACCTGGTTGGCACGAATACAGAAATAAAGGATCCCAACCGTCACGATTTTTTGAAAGCGACACGTCTCATGGAAGTCTATGTGATGCGACTTGTACCAGCCCTCCAATACTTGTGTCAAAAAATGGAATTCTTGTTACTCAAAATAATGGATACTGCCTGGCGAGCAAGATTGAATATGGGACACAACACCGAACTTGTAAAGCTAATTGGTGAAACCTCTCTTCGAGAGGAAGCATGGAGTCGATTCCGTGACGTCGTCCGACGGAGTTCACGTAGCGCCTTTGTGGCGTCACTTACAGACTTGAATAATGATGTCAGCAAACTACTACCGTATTCGACAGATTCCGCAGCTGTATCTGGAATGTTATTTGCCTTCCCAGATTCAGCAGAGAATATATTAAATTTACATGCCGAGTACAGGAATGTATTTGCGAATGCCATCAAGAAGAAAGTATCACAGCATATGAATGATATTTTCTCGTCAGAAGCCTTGACTACTGTCCTAAAGGGGATCGAAGATGGAATTGATATGATTGCGACAGCTGGAAGTATCGATCCACTCTTAATTGCTGGACTTGGAACCTGTCGTGACATGGTTTCGTCAACATGGAAACGACAACGTCCGCTTAGTCGCCGTGGTATCGATGAACGTATGGAGGATAGAGATGAGCGATTGTTGGGATTTACTTGTGTTTTGTATTCTCACTTTTTACCAAGATTCATTGCCACAATTGACAGTCGGATGAGACGTCATCTTTGGGGAAGTGTAGATGATATCCGAACTATGGAGGACCTACGAGATTCTATATTAGGTTCCAATGTTTTCCAAAGCACACAGGACAAGCTAGAGAATATCAAGAAGAGACGAGATGAATTAATGGTGAAGGAAGAGAAGCTACGGCAAGCCTCTTACAAACTTTCTGATATACAATATGATTTTCGAGACTATTTTCCAACGGATTGCAATCACGGGTCTTTGGAACCAGTGTGTATCGCAGTCAATTGAATCCATCCATTGGTTATAAATATGGCTTGGAATGAAGGTTAAATACATTGCTAGGTTAATGCTTTGCAGCAAGAAATAGTGTATGAGGTTGTGGTTAACTTTTGAAATCGCATTCATGGAGTTACAGGTTTTTATGGAGATCAAAACTTATGTTATTGCAACTAAGCAAGATGTAAAATAACTGG
>CAAAJI010000092.1:107341-121003 GCA_900642245.1 Fragilaria radians | reverse complement strand
ACGAGCATTCTTCGATGGAACATGATATTGGATTTAGTATGTCTCTCTCATTCACTTACGCTCCGACTCCGATGATTGAGCCTACCACGGTTCCTAATTCTTTAATGCCACATGCATCTCCGAATTCCTTACCTTCCTCATCTCCTCCAGGAGAACTAACTCCATCACCTGATCCAGGATCAATCCCAACCACGACATCTTCTCCAGGATTGCTGCCTTCTAATTCTCCAGAAGCTTCACCGAGCGCACCATCTGCAGGAGCTTTGCCCAGTTCATCTGCTCCTTTGCAACTGTCTACCATACCTACCCCAATCATGAAGCCAGCCACATCCCCCCCAGTTACTTCCCCAATCACATCTGCTCCAACCAGTTTGCTTAATACATCTTCCCCAGAAGCCTTACCTCCTACTTCCACTCCTGCCCTCTCACCAGAACTTACAAATCCAACTACAACTCCAGAAAATAACTGCCATACTGACATAGCATCATACTTGCTTGAGATGTTACAACCTTACACCAATTCCACACAGCTACTTGATCCAAAAACCCCGCAAGGACAAGCCTATGCCTGGATGAAAATTTCTGATGGAAATCTGGATTTATGCGACTATTCAACACTCCTACAAAGATATGCAATGATCACTTTCTATTTTTCAACAGGAGGACCCGGTTGGGCATTGAGCACTGATTGGTTGACACCAATTCATGAATGTTCATGGACACTTGTTGTATGTGACAGCCAAAAAGCTCTGACGGAAATTGACATGTGTAAGTAAATACTTGAAAATTGTGATGAACGTGATTTTAAATGATATTAACAATATCAATCTTTAGCTGAAAACAATCTTGAGGGATACATTACATCAGAATTTTCCCTTCTTTCCAACCTTCAAGAAATCAACATGTTTAGCAACTCATTGTTAGGAAAACTTCCGGATCTTAGTGGTTTCTCAAAATTGTCTATTTTTGATGTTGAAGTAAACTCTTTCACCGGTTCTTTACAAGGAAATTTTTCAGACCTTACAAGCTTGAGGCAATTTATGGTGTCAAAAAACTCTCTAACAGGCACCATATCAAGTGAAATCGGAGCCCTGTCAAAATTGGAAGTGTTGTGGATGGTGAATAATAAAATAGATGGCAGTATTCCTTCTGAAATTGGGAACCTATCCTCTTTGAAAAGCCTGTACCTTGGTGACAATGAACTGTTCGGAACGCTTCCAACTGAGCTAGGCAACCTGATGAATCTGGTCGACTTCTACGCTAATGATAATGGACTAGTCGGTACAATCCCGAATGGCCTTTTTACTTCTTCGAACTTTACTGCGTTACGATTACAAAACAACATGTTCACAGGCACCTTACCAATGCTAGAAGGATTCGGAATAAAAGAGTATTGGATGCAGAACAACAATTTCATAGGATCTATTCCATCGTCACTGGCTGCATCAGAAATCATTGGTAAGTCAAGCCTTCTGCAACTTTTTATCATCAGCGAAGCATTTGTGTTTACAATCTTCTCATGCTTGTGTCTTTAGAACTTTTTTTGGTTGGAAATAATTCGCTGACTGGGACGATTCCAAGCGTTGGAAGTCCCTTTCTCCAATTTTTTGACGCCCGAAATAATAAACTTGAAGGAACAATTCCAGATTCTCTGTTTGCTTCTCCGGATGAACTAGAATTCGTTTATTTGCAAGGGAATAAATTGACAGGGACTCTTCCAACGTCTATGGCTAATGCATCCAAGCTTATAGATCTTTATTTGTCATCAAATGAGCTGATTGGCACAATTCCCGATATTCCAGAGGGAAGTTTGGCATCGCTAGAGGAGCTTTTACTAGATGGGAATATGCTTGTTGGGCGTGTTCCTGATTCTTTGTGCTCATTGCGAAATTCGGGATTGGAAGACCTATGGGTCGATTGCTCACCACCAGCCGAGGTATCATGTTCCGTTCCCGATTGCTGTACACAGTGCTTCCCATCCTAAAATATTACAACGAGATTGCATGTGGGTCGGTAAAGTAGTGCCTGTGCACGGAATGCTTTAGAGTAAATTAGTAACCTGCTTATTATTTTGAGAATCTTCTAGTTAAGGAATTTGTACTCTATTGAAATGCAAGCTTCCAGAAAAAGGTCAATAAAAGACACTGCATAAATCCACGAATGTAGTGACCATCTGGATATGGAATTAATGGGACATTCTCGCCTTCCATAGTTGCATCATGTGTGTACATATAAATATTGGCCGGAGTGACTACAATGGTTAAGAGAAATAACAGAAAAGCCGGATATTGCACAGGAATTCCAGTCAAAGTGTAGCTGACTGGAAATGAGTAAAAGACCACCTCCTATTTCACAAATCCCAACCCAGGCATTGTGATACTCAGCATACGTCAATCCAAGTGCTTCTGCACCGGGGGATGGAATCTGCCACAACCCACCCCAAGTACCTTTAGGTGGTACTATCGATACGAAGGCATCCTTTAATGCAAAATGAGAGACCCCTGCAGCTGTGTAAATGAGTCCCATTGGAATAGACCATGTCCAGTCGCGCCAGACGGCGTACCAACCATCCGGAAGAGCATACTCGATAGCAGTCATGAGATTCACTCCGATTACAGTGCCAGCTAGAATTGTCGCGACAATAGTCGCAAATCCTACTCGTTGTGCCGAATCATCTTGAGCAGATAGCAATATACTCGGATCGGGTCGTTGTATCACGGGAGGGGAAGGTTTTTTACTTTCTGATATCCTTGTCACACTTCGAATAGGCGTTGTAATAGGAGAAAAGGCATGGCTAGATACGGATATGTACCACCACAACACAAGGTAAAGTCTCGATTTCAATTTCATTATCAATCTATTTGTGTGACGTATGACGTGGGTACCGTCGTTCGTAGTAACGTACTGTTGTATTCCCCAAATTGTTTTACAGAGGATCATAATAGACAATTCAGAAAAATGTATCTTTGACTTTCAGTTGATAAATTTCCAACAAACGTTATGAAATGGGTTTTTATGAAAGTTATTTGCGAAGAATTTGCAAGTCATACATTTTAATGCATGATACAATAATTGAGTTTTACTACTTGAAATGAATTCAACACAATTGACATCGCAGAACTTAAGGTACACCATTGATTTAGCATTGGTATCAGGAAAGTTAAAAGGTAGTCATCTTATTTTTATCCTGATATAACTTGGGTTTAAAGAAATATAAGTCATTACTGATGCTGTTGTTGGAATGTCAAAGATAGTTGCTGTTGGTGGAGAATATAAGCTTTACTGAAAAAATAATGTTGTTGTTAGTGCAAAGTCAATATCATTGTTCTGTTAACTTCATAACATATGTGTATTCTTTACTTGTTTGACAGTTTAAAAATGAGACAAATGAAGGATTAATATGATAACAGTCATCTCAAACATACAACAATATTATTGATCCATATGATAAATGCCGTTCAAACCAGGCATAATTAGCAACATGCCATTTACCCATTAAACATGCAATTGCCGTCCCATATAACATATATGGGGTCAAAGTATAGCCATTATCCATTGGCTTCAACTTTATTCGACGACTCTTGAAAGATACCCATTGATCCATTCGTAATGTGTCGAACGGGCGGGAAATAGCGGGGTTTTGTTGGATGAATATAATGGTTATTGTATAAGGTATACAATTGATTTGTTTAATTGTTTACTGTTGCCTATTGTATAGTATACAAAGGTATATTTTAGTAACAATTTCACTTTAGTAACCTGTATATATAGTACCATATAAGGTTACTAAAGTCAGGAAGAACTATGCACTTCAATAAAAAAAGCGTCAAGGGAGCTGCTTCTATGCAATGAGATAAAATTAGAGAAGAAAAATAAATCAAGTACTAATACTAAAATGTGAGCAAAAGATGATTGATCGTGAGGAACATTGCCCATTAGAGGTGAATGTAAGGTATTTAAAATATCTTTCTTTACCCCAACAACCAAATCAGCAGTCATTTCATGTGAGGGCACCCTCAATTCAACAGATCAACAAAATAACATTTATTGTCGCACTTCAGAGGGTAAAATTAGTATCAGATCTAGGGGTGGATCTGTTCAGTATCAGCAAGGCTTTGAAAAATGGGTTCAATCTTGGCAATGGCAATTCTGTGATGAAGTTGATGAAGGAAAATTGGGTATCTTGCTGTGGGCCCTGTGAAGCCTGTTCAATTGGAAAAGCAAGACAAAGGAATATCAACATGACTGGAAAAGTGGCGGTTTACCTGCAGGAGAAAGGCTCTATGTAGATATAAACTCAAAAGAGAAAGCTATGGAGGATCAAATTTGGGTATTAGTTGTCAATCAATCTTGGTGTTGGAGCTCCTTTCTGAATTAAAAAAAGTGATTTGAAAGACAAGCTAGTTGAATTGACTGTTGAGTTAAAAGATCTGTAGAATACTGTCAAGTTCCTAAGGTTGGATGATGCTGAAGAAGGGTTTGCATTAGATAAAGCTTATAAACAACAGCATCTTGGTTCGAAGTTTGGGTTTAGTGGGCAAAGAAGTCCACAGAGAAATGGAAAGTTGGAGAGAAAGTTCCAAACCCTTTATGGAAGAATCCGTGCAATGCTAAATGACTCAGGAATTGATGATGAAATTTGAATTAAACTTTGGACAGAATGTGCATCCACAGCATCCCTGTGTGAAAGCAGAATCATTAACAAGTAGATACAGCAATCACCATTGTAATCGTATACACCATTCAATGGATTGTAGTCAACACCTAAAACAATCATTCAAGGAAAGTGAAGCAATAGTGGATCTGTTGGTTTATTTGTTGGTTATCCTCAAAATCACACAAATGATGTATACAGGATATTCAACCTGAAAACCAAAGAAAGAATCAAGTCAAGAGATTCAATATGGCTTAACTTGACTTATGGAAATTGAAAAATCCATAAACAACTCTAAATATCACAACAATGAACACACAGACGTTCCAAATGATGACACAAAACCTTAGTCGTGCCAGAGGAAGCCATTATTGATGAAATTTAAGCCAAGAAACACAAGAAGCCCTTAAAAGAAGGTTCACAGAGAAAGAGCTGGCTTAAACCTGATCCTTCAAAATTAATTGATTTTCAAAATTTGGGTAAGGATTTGATAGTAGAAAGAACTGATTTTGCATTCAATTTGATTGATCTTGTCATGGACCCAGAGAGTTTTGAAGATGAATACAATTATCCAGAGGTTGATAAGAAAATTAAATGGCGCCATGCAATTTTGAAAGAATGCAAAGAAATGAAAACCTAATGAGATTGGGAAAAAATTAATAAGTGAGAGATTCCCAACGGACAAAGTGGTATAAAAAATAAGTGGATTTTAAAACGAAACCAAAAGGAAAGATTCGAGCACGGTTAGTGGCATGTTGGGTACATTCAAATTCCTGGAGTTGATTATAGAATGGGCATGTGCCCGATATAAAGGATGTGACATTCGGAATTCTTTTGGTCACAATATTGATTTGGAATTTAATTGGAAAAGTAATTAATATCAAAACGGGGTTATGTGAACTAAACAACATTCAGGTCAGGCGATGGTTTGCTTTAGTACTTGATCAAACCTTTTTGACTAGATTTGGCTAATGTGGTAAGGGAAATATCAAAATGAATCGATGGCGCAAGCCTTGTTGCATACAAGGAGATGCAGAGAGTCATCAAACTTGTCCCGGACACCAAATCAAAGGATGAAAGTGAAAATGAGATTTGGTCTTACATTGCAACAGTGATTGGGCAGGAGATCCAGAATTAAGAATCAGTGTAACTGGATTCATCATGTGTTTGCTTGGAGTTCCAATTTGTTGGAGATCTAAAGCTCAAAAGAAAGTTAAAGTTGAATACGTGGCTCCGTTGGAAGCAGTGAAGGAACTTTGTTTCATTTTCTTTTTTTTGAGACGCATGTTATTTGAAGTTAAACTCCCAATCATTGTGAGGTGGGATAATGTTGGAGCAATTTTTATTGCAGAAAACTCAAGCCCTGGAGTTCACACCAAACATGTTGACACATGGTATTACTTTGTTTTTCAGCATGTTGTGGATTCTTTCATCAAGATCATCTTTGTCAAGTCATGCAATAAGGATATTGTTATCTTTACAAAAACTGTTAATAAGGATGCTTACACAAAACAGGTAAGTAATTTCTTGGACAAAATTGAAGATTCAAACAATTGAATATTGGAAATGGGTAGGGTATTGGATTGCATCCCCAATTTTCTTTAGTGTTAGTTTTGTTTTGTGAAGTGATTAGCAAGTCAATATGCTATATGTGAGAACAGTCAAGAAAAGTCAATTAAGTTTGCCAACAGAATTAATTAATTCTTTTTGTGATTACCATGGAAGTGTAAAGAGGCTCTCTAACAAATGACAGTAATCAAATATGATTTAATAAGAAATTAAAAACGGAAATGCATACGTTCATATAGAAAATAGTGCTTGAAGGTTCGTAAATTTACTTTGGCATGTTGATAACCACATAGAAAGCCTACTGGCTCTTACCTTACAGTCCTTTCCCATTAGCTTTTGCCTTTTTCTCTCCTTTGTCCTTTTTCTTGCTTACATTGTCCTTATCCTTCTTTCCTTTACCCTGCTTTTTGTCTTTCTTCTTCTGTTTAGGATGTTTTGTAAATTGTACATCGTTCCCGTAACCAACTCCTGCAACGCAAATGAAAAGGCCTGAAGGATCAATTGAAGCTTTGATTGATTCAAGCTTTTTCAAATTTTCAGTTCCCCAATAGGATTCACTCTCTGAAATGCACTCAACGTCGCGTTGTGACTGTGGCCATTCTGTAGGACAAGTCTGTGTCCAGTTTTTCTTTAGCGGTCCCATTTCATACACATGGGCATGGTTATGACATGCTGCACCTGGAAATGGTCCGCTCATATCAAACTTCCCGAAAATGTAAGAATAATACTTATCGCGAAATGTTTTGTCAACTACCGGCTTCAAGAAGGCAGCCGAACGACGCATAGGAGATATGGCATTTAGTTCATCTGAAGCAAACTCAACCGCGCCACCCATCGCATAAATAGGATTTGAGGATGGGAAAAGTAAGGCTTCCAAAGCTAAGTCCATAGAGATGCTTTCTAGATTATCCCGAATGACGTCAAGCGGAAAATGAGTGTGAAGACTATCAACATATTGCGGGAAGGAGGCAAGCATCGGAACGAGCGCTGCAAGTGGATTATCACGAAGGCGACCACTAGGAACATTTCCTGTACCATCTGAAACAACCAAATCAGCATAGGAAGGAACTTCAATTTCCAAACTAAAGAGAGATCCAAGAGCACTGATAACATCATCAGGTATTCCTGCAGCTTTAGCTATTTCAATTAATGTTGGGTCAGAAACAGTCTCTTGCCATTTGTTTATCAGAACAGTAGATGAGGAGTTGTAGCAAAACAGAAACCCCGGTACAAAAGGATTGAGTGATACTGTTTGTGCTGAGTTACATCCGCGACTAACAGATTCCGACACACCCAGAAGGGAAGGACTGTATAGGAATTTCAAAAGAAATTGGACGTAGATAATTGCCAGAGGAGGAGCAGTTTGTTCGTTCCAACCCTGGAAACTTGAAAATTTGTCGGTTGATACTTTGACCACTTCCAATGGATAATGATCATGTAGTTGATAGTAAAGCGACGTTACGATTCCGTATGTGCCACCGCCGCCTCCACGAACTGCAAACCAAAGTCCCTCAAAATCAATTTTGTCTTAGCATTTTTTCCATTCCCACAAATTTTCATCATTTTCATATGGCTTGGAGTTACAAAATCCCCTAACCTTCTTAGTTTTTGGGTACAAAGCTACCTCAGATTTCTTCCATTTGTTTGGACCAAATCGAACGTGATTTCCATCAGGAAGGACCATTTCGATATGTAAGACTTCGAAAAGAGAGTTGAGAACAAAAAAACTTTTATATACAGGATTCGAAGAGTCATTTCTCACCTTGATCAACACCTATACCATACATCCGCATTCCGGTGGTTCCGCTCAACCCTCCTGATGCCATCCACCCTCCTGCAGATCCTACGGTACCAGCGCCGCCACCTACAAAATGGTATTTTTTCGAATTGCTTGGATTCCTATTCCAGTCAAAGAATACTGCACGATATGCTTGATCAAACAATTCACCCCCACCCACTCTCAGAAAAGCATTCTTTTCTCTAGCTTTAGCCAACGCACACGCCATACCTTCAGCAGATATTGACTTAAGATCGATATCATTACATTCTGTTAAACTTCCATCAATGCCATACGTTGGGTAGAAGGTACTCATCTTGATGAGTAGCGTATTTTTAGCTGTTGATGCTCCAAAATATGAGTGACCAGCAACTTTGACTGTAATGCCAACGGAGTATTCTTTACAAAATTCAACAGCATGAACAATATCCGACGCATGTCTTGGATGCAACACCATGCTTGGTAAGTTCATTATGTCAGTGTACATATTTTCGTCGTTAAATTGTTCGGGGATCACATATGGGTTTACGTTTTCTGGGAAGGGAGATTTACCTGGCGGATCAAATGGCCACGAGCAGTTATCATAGACACAAGCTAGGTGATCGAGACACAACCCACTGCTTTGATTTAGCAACTGATAATTTGAAATTACAGCTTCTAATCCAGTTGCCCCAGGAGCAACAAATGTCTCAAGACATTCCTCCTTCCAAGCACTAACACTGACGTCATTCAATATTTCTGGAGAGCTAAGAAGCGAACGAAGTTCATTCCATGGTGTATCAGAAGCTGCTTCAAGAGGAAAGGCACCGTGTGAAGCAGGAATAAGGTACAACAGATAGAAGATAGAAAGTAGAACTCTCATCAGTAGAAAGCGAAATAATATTCGATTAAGTCCGTTTATGCCTCCTCAAAAGTTCAGAAGATTCGAAAAATATTGAAAAGCCCCTCAGTGACGAATTTTCAAGTGACCAACGCATGAAGACAGGAATCACACAACAGTCAAATTAGCGTATGTGATAAACAAGAATGCTTAGGAGAGAAGAAATAAAACAAAAAATTTATCATTTAATCGAAATCAAAGATAAACAGGTAAGAATAATGTGTAAATTAAAGGTGCGTAAAGGTGAGAAACGGGAGTGAGATGTGGATCACTTAACTTTCTGTAAGGTCTTCGTCCGATCTCCACTATTTTTGTCATATTGAATGTGTGTGATAGAAAACAGGAAAATTTATTTTCTTCTCTTTTTTCTCATGCTAAGGATTGAGGGCTTAATTGCCATCATTTTTCTTACTTAAAATTAAACCATCATAATCATCTTCTCCTTTCGCTGACAATAATTAGTCCCTCAAGGGGTCTCTTATTTTTTGTAATCACAAGATATTAGCAATATTTTCTAATATAAATAACAACTAATTGTTTCTATCATAAATTTTTTCTAGATTGAAATTTAAAAAATTTGAATTTTAAGAGAAGTCATAACTTTTACTGCCATCCACTATCTTTTTCCTCCACCTAAAAATATCTGATGATATTGCTTGCTTAGAAATGACCCGCAAGATTGTTTCTAATGAATTCTGGAAGTTGCTATTCAGGGAATAAGTCATCTTAACATTTAGTCTCCTAATAATTGCTATTTCTTTGACTAAAATTGGCCGAGAAGCACGATTAATATGCATTTCAACTTTTTGACTTCGCGGGCTTACTCAAACTTTTTAATTTAGCTAAAAGATACAAATAGGAAGTGCGTCTCATGAGAAAACCATGAGTAACGAGTCAAACAACTATAAACAAGGCTCCTTGCTATAAACGGTAATACCAACGATTGCTACCGCATTGCTTAAGCAGACTCTATCTTTTTCCATAGGGAAAAATCATGAGGTTTTGTAGTTTCAAAACTTATGGAATTCGTTGTGCAAGGTCTATAATTTTGGAGTAAATTAAGGCAACAAGTAACGATATTTCGAAAGGCAAAACATCCAGACATAGCTGCCGAACCGTCGTTGTAAAAGGCAAGCCTCACACAGTAAGTTATCTATCACGTTTTAATGATAAAGTGAAAGTTGATAATTCATTGCAAGCAGTTGCCTGAGAACGATAGCAGTGACAAAAATCTGTTTCATATAGAATATATGAGTTTGTGTAATGATTCTAAACTATTTCTAGAACTGAAACGTGTTGTAAGCTAATAACTTGTTTTGGATTTTTTTTCACAAGCATTCAAATTATGAGAAACAAATCGACACCAGTAAGATTAAAAGGTATTAACTTGACAATACCAAAAAAATGCGGCAAATGTCTCGCCTGGATTTTTCCTAAATATATAGATATTTATCCTCTTTAAATTGCTTCTCACATACCTGCTCATAAGTCTATCTTCGCTTAGACGAAATCCTGAAACTTGGAGTTTTCCCTCCAACATTTTCCTTTGGTTGTTTTATCCCATCAAAAACTTTCCGCATTATATTTATAATCCTCTCTCTTCAAGTTCTTTGTCAATAGCTCTGCTAAGGTATCTTAAGAAGTCACGAATCATAACTGGATTGAACCACCATCAATTTTGTTCGTGAAGACACTTGTATGTTAAGTGATTTGCTCCCCGTTTCTCTGGAATTTCTGTTTCTATCAAGAATATGGCTCTAATGTTGTCAGCATAGACATTTATTGGTCGTTTGAACTCTATATTGAGGGAGCTGGGGACTGGATTATAGTTTAACCTCTCTGATCACATCACAAAGGGCTACTTATTCTGCTTGCTTTTTTTCTCCTTTGAATTTCCAGAAATTGGGACTCCTAACTCTAGAATAAACATTCATGTTGCACTTCTTCTGTCCTCTTAATAGTATTCAATTTGCCAAGGGGTTTTCGTTAGTAAACCTTACCTTCTGTCTTTATCTCTTATTTTTGTCAAAAAATTGTTCACCCCATTTCAATTCCTTAAGTTGGCCTGGGACTGCTCCACCCCAGACTCTTGACAATTTTCTGATGGGATTTGTCAAGTCTGGTCTTGACAATTTGACCAACAAAGGAGACCTTCTATGTAGACTCTAAAGCATCATTGAGTCTCACTGTAAACCTTTTCCTCTTCAGATGATCTAACCACACAAAAACCAGGTGCAGATAGAGTAGCATAGTTGGACTACATGTTGACCTCTTTACTCTTAATTGGCTTATGCTTTGAAAAAGTTAGGTCATCCAGGCCCTTCAACAAGCTCAAATCCCAAAAAGCCTTGATATTTTGTTGGCTTTGATTATGAACGATGATCTTTTCAATTTATTTTGTTACCTCTGATGATCCCATTATCACCATACAGGCAATTACACACAAAAAGTTCTCCTTCCTGCTAAAAAAGAAAATTTGGATTTACAACATTTTTCTTGAAACCTTCCTTGCTTTCCATTGCCTAGCAGCTGGAACCAATCCAAATCTGGAATTGTTGAGCTTCAAGCCTTTTTATTCGATTAAGCAGGACTTCTCCTTTGAAGGCAGGATAAAGTTTCTTGCATATTTCCTTATCATGATCCCCGTTAAAAACAGTTTCACATCCAAACACTAGGCCGTTAATCCATGATTACAAATTAGAAGGATAAGAAGCCTGACGCTTGCATCATTCACATCAGGAGAGAGACTTCCTGTAAATCGACTCCTGGGATCTGTGAATATCCCAATGCTACCAATCATGCTCTAAATATGACATTACAACTCTGATTGAATACTCATTTGCTTCCAATCAAGTTTCGATTATTTGGAATGGAGGATTTGTCGATTACCGACCAAAGACTACATTTTCCCATGTTCTCAAGCTCCTTTGAGATTGCACTTTTCCAGGATTTTCGACAATTTGGGTCTTGATCACTACAGACTTCATTAAAGTATATTGCTTCAATCATTTCTTTGCTCACAACCACTTAATTCCCTTCCGCATCTTCTAGATTACTTTGAGCGACCCTGTTTCTAGCAATCATTACCCTGATTACCTCTTTCTTGGGCTTAATCTCCCCTCAGCATGATGTAGATCTCATCATCTGACTCACTTAACTCAGTTTGCTTGCGGAGTTTTGGTGCTTGGACTCCAAAATATTCCCGTATGTCTTGCCTAACCATTGCACATTGGGTATAATCATAATGGTCTTGTTCTTAAGATCTAGAACTTTGCACGCATCTTGGGAACAATGGTCTTTTTTAGGCATTCATTTTCTTTCGTGTTGCGTCTCTCATGCTGCACCTGAGTACATATTTTGATTCCAGTCTCACCAAAAATATTGTAATGCATCACCAATAGTCTTTAGTATAGTTAGTTTAGTTCCGTGAAGTGATTAACGTGTTGTGTGTGAGAACAGTAAAGAGAAGACGTTAAGATTTAGCAAAAGAATTAGTTAATAATTACAATTTAAGTGTCACGGCACTCTCTAACACATTTAAACGCGAGGTACACAAGGGGTCCTCTTCTTTTGGGCTAGTATTTGTTTGTTCATTGATGGTTTATTTGATTAATTCCTTTTAAGGCAGCAGATTTAAGCGCTACTAGAGTCCTAAATTTCAAGAAGAAAAAAGAAAGGCATTAATCCTTGACCTTAACATCATCAAAAATGATGGTTTGATTGCAATCGCTGAGGCTTTAAAAGTTAATGTAAGTTTGATTAGACTTAGTCTTATCTATTGTGGAATAGATTTGGATGGCAGGGCCTTGCTTGCCGAAGCGTTGCGATATAATCCGACACTCGATTATTTGGATATTGAGAGAAAAAGGAAGAGTGGTTGGCATACTGTTGCTGCTTCCAAAGTCAATACTGAATGTGATTTCAATGGTCTACTACAAAAGATCATTGGCCAAGACGGTGCGAATGTGTTATCAAGCAAATTTCGCATGAAATATCCATCAGTCCAAAATTATCATTACATTTAGATTACATCTAATTATCCAACTTGCATGCTAATATCAGGTTTCATCTGCTTATCACAACATAAAGAAATAGGATTTCCATTAGCCAAGTAGATTGATTCAACAATGATATGGATTTTTATAATTCCTAGATCTCTATAGCAACTCAGTTACAAAATTTGATTGTAGGTGATGAGCCATGGAATGTCAAGACAGTTGTGACATGGCACCTGGAAGAAATCTTCTTTCCTTGAAATTAACAGAGAAAATTAGCTTGATTGATGGTATACACTCAACTGAACATGGTATCCATTCCTTCAAATATCGCTTTTTGCAGAAACTTAGTGGTTACCAACAAATCTGTCAATTCTATAATGGGTATTAGATGTTTCATTTGCCATGTATAATAAATGGTTATTTTGAATCGAGAACAAGGTTTCACGAAACATAGCATCAAGAGATCACAAGAATCAACTTAATTTTATGTAGTCAACTAGAAAGCATTAACAATGCGTTCCTAGTTGTCAGCAAAGTAAATCACTTCCGATTTCATTAGCATTTTGAAACCAACAACTGAATTCTTCTGCACAACTTGCAAGCAGCAGGTCTGATACCGTACAAGATGATTGCAGGCTTAGATGGAATCTCTCAAAAAGAGAAAATGTTTAAACAAAAGGAGAAATTATTCCTAACTCTTGGGATAGAGATTTTTCGAAAGGAGAGATCCGGCAGGGGAGGTCAGGTAGTAATGGTGCTTTCAATGCAATACTGTAGAAGTTGA
>CAAAJI010000092.1:71216-81789 GCA_900642245.1 Fragilaria radians | reverse complement strand
CATCGTCACACAAACATGGAAGTCGATATTGACTCGTATTTGGCACAAGTTGAGAGAGAGAAAGCCTCTGAGGATCATCAAGACGGAAACAAGGATGTGAATCAATCATCACTACTGAGTACGAATGGTGATGTTGTTGTCCACATGGAACGGATGAGAATAATTCCAATCTATGCGCTTTGTACCGTCGTTTTAGCGATTGGCGCAATGCTGTTTGCGGAAGTGAAAATTGTAACATTTGTCTCCTCCTCTATTGCAATATTGATCTCAGGTATAACTGTACTTCAAGGAAGATTAATCCGAAAATCTGCAAGTGAGTTGTCTATTTCATGACTTTATTCTTTGGAGATTGACATTTTCACATCTCACCCAAATGTTAAAAATAGCAATACGACAAATCCAACAAGATCTTCAAAAGGAAGTGAAACGACTTCAAAGTGAAAACAGTAAGCTAGAAAATGAAATTGACAATCTAGAACAATGTATCGCCAAGTAAGTTGATCGTTCCAATTCGAATTGTTCAAATCTTGTTACTATATCAAACTAACGAAACGGCAGGTTGAAAGGTTGTGAGGGCAAGTTACAGAATATCACATCCTCACAGGGATCTAATACATCGAGCTTTGTATCTCTTGTGCAGGAATGTAGTAACATACAGACGCAATTATTGGTAAGTTAGATATGGCTTGGTAATATCCTTGCCAATGTTGACTCTATTTCTCAAGCACCAGATTTTTGTACGGTAAAGGAAATGACAAAGGCAGAGATACTCCAAAAATTAATTGAAGTTATCATGCAATCGGATAGAGATGGAAACTATGTTATATCAGACTTTGAGGCATCTGAATTAATAACACGGATCAAAGTAGATCCCCGAATAGATATGGACGAACATTTGTTCCGACACAGGCTTTCCCTAGCCAATGGGGAGCTCTCTATACATGACTTGATTGAAGATCTCATGTTGGCAGGAAAGCAGAAAAACTCAAATGGAACTGTATTTACCTTCATTGAGTAGAAAACTTTGTTGTATTTGATCGTTCATCAACGCATCCTAAATTTTGACAGTAAGATGACACTTTAGGGACATTTGAGTTAGATCAAGATCGAACAATGCTTGAGTCCAAGTTCTAGACTCAAAAGTTTTACTTGTATCCAGGTTTAAGAGGCCAATGATGTTGGATTTTATTTAGAAACGCATATCATTTACACAACAATATCAATATGCATGAGAAAACAAATCATCCGAGTGAATTTCTGTTGCTGTTGTTCTCTCTCTTGCTTATTTTGTTTCGGCCTTTACATGTGACATCGTGACTTAGCGATTACTTTAAGTTACTGAATAGCACATATGAATTATATCGAAACAAAAAGTATTACCAGAGCTCGAACCTAATCTTCGTGCAAGGTGCTATACCACTTTTTCTTTTGTTGAACAACGGAATGTTCAAAATTGACTTAATAGAACTATAGAATGGAAATGAAATTTGTTGCTTCAAAATCAAATTACGTTATCTTTCCAACAACTTGCTGACATTCATTTTCAAGGTTTGGAATCCGTGAGGAAGGAGAATGGTAGTATAGGTATGAGGAGAAAAACCCACATAAATCAAAACTTGTATAGGACATATTTTTTGTTGCTTCTCTGGTAAGTCATGATAACAACTTTCTTGGACTAGTACATTCGCATTGATTTTTTCCAGGAAATAATTTGAGATATGCGGACACAAGCAACGTTTTGATTGATTGATTTGCATCTTACTCTTCATTATGGGAGAGGCGGCAGTCGTTGCGCTCTTTCCACTTGCGCCATGACTGTCATACCATATCGTGACACATATTCATCTTTCGTCCAATGATTTGTTTCATTGATCAGGAATCGGTCATTGGTTGACATTAAGGATAAAAAGTGATGCATGGTACCGAATGCATCCACTTTCCCATAGAGCGATTGACAAGTGTCCGGATGTGCTTCCGTTTCAAAGTAATTGGAGGTGTCTGGATAGGTACAGCTTCCTGCCACATGGAATCCATTCATCATAGCAAAGCGAGTTTGTACCAACCCTTTTCTCCAAATCAAGTTCCGTTCTATGTCTCTGTATTCAAAGTCCATCGCAACAAGATTCGTTCGGTTGTCTTGAACTTTTCGAGCCACACTGTAGGAAGGGAATAAGTGAAAACACCATCTTCCTTTGCATTCGGGTTGGTTTTGGTGATACGCATTGACAGCTTGGATAATATCATGCATACTTAAAGATTTAGAATAATTGCTTTCCTTCCATAGTGTGTCATTCTCAACGAACGACGAGGATGAAGGAGAATCAAATTGATTCATGAGAATTCGATCTAGTAGAAGTGAATTATTGTTACCAAACATGTCTTTTGCTTCATCACTGTCATGGACAATTGCATGTTGCAGTTTGGATTGATTTCCTAGCAACATATTTGGTCTGTCGGGCGGGATCCAATATTCATCCACGTCCCAAGTGACGATATAGTCGGTGAGGCCCTTAAAATAGTAGAGACATTGGTGATAAAATTGAAGCTTTGAAACGTCTGTATCACATGTGAAGTAGTCCTTTAAGCCAAAGGCCTGTAAGACAACTAGCCCTTCGTCGATGTATGGTCGAATGGCTTTTTCAACAAGCAATACCTCACTAGAATTCAAGTTGGCATCCATCCCAATCATGAAGTGCTCAATACCGATATTGATATGATGTTGTAGGAACTCTGGAATGTATATAGCTGGACGTGGATCATAAATGCTTACACACATACCAACTTGAATGGACGACTTTTGTTGACGAGGAGAAAAATACCCCTTCTGTGCATGTCGAATTTGAGGGCCACCATATCCAGCAACTGCCGTATGTAAAGGGATGTCGATTTGCGTGAAAGGTTGAATACTCAAGGATTTCCTACGAGGATGGCCTTTATCCTTGAGAAAGAGTGTCACCCGAATGGACAGAGAGGAGGATGTTTCAGCTGCATGTTGTAGCAGAAATGACTTTGCTAGATGCTTTGTGACATTACAACGCCAAATTAAGGAGTGACGATTTTGATTCCTATCATGGGATTGAAGAGGTATGAATGTCATAGGAATAGGTGCACCACAATCCTTGGCGAAAGAATCTTGTGGGAATTGACATTCCAGTTGACAAAACAATCGACGGCGTCCTCGATTAAACATTCGGTATGTTGTTAAATTCCATTGTCGTGGAAGTGAATGTACGTCACAATATCGATTTGGTGAGTCACCAACAAAGTCTCCAGGGAATCCAAATACATCAATATGAACTTGATCATTAATGGCTTCGTTGGAAGTAGTTATTCGTAAACCCAACAGAAAGAGTGTATCGAGGTGAAAGGGACCTGGCAATAACTTCCCTTCAACAGTTGAAATATGATGCATTGGGTCACTTAGAAATGACCGGAACAAAACATGTGATGAAATGTTTGGAGTTTCATTTTCCTGACTCTTATACGTTGTCGTATTCAAAGGAAATTGTGGAATTTGTAGGCTGGTTGTAACTTGTATTGATTCGCTTTCGCTTGGGAGTATCCAACTATTACCGTCAAGCGTTCGTAAAAGATGACTAATCTTATTCAACGATAAGTTATGGAGAGAAATTGTAATGCTAGCGAAGGCCACAGTGAAAATGAAAATCTTTGAATTGCAAAAAAAGATGTTCAACCATCTTGTCATGAACTCCAATGTACAAATAATTTTGCAACCATAGAAACGAACACAGAAACAAGTAATCTAATCCAGTCACTAAAAAAGCAAGCCTAGTAGCAATAATCAAAAGACAGAATTGATGTTTCCCCTGGTAAAGATTTTCTCATGACGATTCACTTTGTCATTTTGTGTGTGATGGTTTGTGTGGATTAAATCTGAATTAGCCATATCTTTAACGTTTAGACGGCTCTAGCAACTAATTGTATTGCCTAAACCAGTTGTCTTGCCTGTCATTTTGAGCTCATGGAACAAGAGTTATGGCCAAGTTAGGTCTTGGTTTGATGCCAACTTTTGACAACATGGATTTTCTTGAATTCTTACTACTCTACCTAAAAAGCAAAATATAATCTTAGTGGCATTTGTTTGCAAATGATTTTCCCTATTTCATCAAAACCTGGACAACACTTTTCGAATCATGACACTCATTCAGGAATAATAATGTTTTCCTTTTAGTACAAATGTATTTTCGTTTCTTTCAGGATTATACATATTTCAATTCACCACAAAATACTTTTCAAATTATGCATGATTTTTTTCCCTTTATTTTTGGCTTTAAATTATTTCTGTTGAATGTTTATGGCCGTAGTTGAAAACTAGCGCAGCTGATCACCTTGTGATGAGGTATCACTGTAATTAAATTGAAATACAACTGATGGTTGAAACTTTACAATTTTCGAATTCCTACCGAGTTTATCTTCCTTTAAATGGACAAGAATCATATTATAATGAATATGTAACCTAATCACGGGATCAAAAGTTGAAACTAAAATCTTCGACATTTTTCACGCCTTTGGTTCCTATGAGCGCACCCAAAGGTTGCAGTGAATTGACTTTTCGTCGCCTAGATTTTGAAATTAATCTCTCTCCAGATGAGATGCCACTACTTTGAACTGCTTTACTGTTCTGTGATCTTATCGGGGGCGAAAATAGCTTAGGCTTCTCCCCAGAAGGAAGTTCTTTGGTAGACGCTTTCTTAACAAAGTATTCTTCATTCTCGCGGTCGCGGTACAATTCACTACTTTCCAGACCACGGCGATGATGAGATGAAGATTCGACTTTGGACGATGTTCCAAATTTAAGGTTGTCTTTATCATCCATTTTCACTTTGGGTTTCGATTTCAACTTCGTGCTAGCCTTTGACGAAACAGTTCTTCCCACTAATGAGTGATTTTCCTCGACCTTTTTATCTCCAATAATATAGTCATTGTCGTTTGGACTTCTAGTATCAGAAGAATGAATTTTCGAATTTTGAGCTAATCTTTTCCCCTCGCGACTGCTTTTGTTTTTCTTGGAAACTGAAGATGCCTTTAATTCAAGATCGAAGGACTCTTTCAACGAGCTTACATTCTCACGCTGTTCTCTATTATTCAACTTTTCCTCTACATGTTGAGACATCTTCTTAGCTTTCTCAGCTGGATACTCAGCTGCCATAGTTCGTGATTCAGATGACATCGTCTTTCGAGGAGCTTTATCTTCCAGCCGATTAGAAGTAATCCCTATTTGGAAACGATCGCCTTTTCTTTCATGCACACTAGTTTTACATTCTTTTGAGGGAGGGATTTCATACCACTTTCTTTCGTCTTTACTTTTCCAATCTTTTGACTTATTTTCTTTTGAAATGCTGTAACTACGATTGCTACGTGCCCTTTTAGATAATGATTCATCAATATTTTCTGTAGCGATCAAACTTTGAATGTTCGCATCCGTTTTCGCTGAAGCCTTGAATTCGAGAATTGGTGAAGCCGATGATTGTTCTATGTTAAAAGGATCAGATCTATGCATTGAAAAAATTTTCGATTTAGTCTTGATAGGATCATACTTTTTATCACGCCTTGATTCTTTTGAAATCAAGCATGCCACTTTTGCCTTCTCCTTCGAAGATTTGCTTTTACTCTCTTTGCAGTTTTTAAGTGATGTATTACTGCGAGAATCATATTTCACCCTTGTATCCCAGTGGACAGTAGATCTCCGCACGATCTGACTCGTTTGAGAAGTTGATACCTCCAAATGTGTAGTTTCGCTTCCAATCATGTTATTCGCCATTAAATTCACTTGATCATAGACATATTTTTCAGTCAATGACTCCCTCTCAGAATTGCACTGTATTGCAGAAGCTGCAGAAACATCGAATCCTCTCTCATCCCTTGTTCTCGATGGAAGCATCATTGCCTTATCCGCAATATCTGATCCGCTATGATCTGAGGTGGAAAGCTTGCGCTTGCGTCTTTTCCGCTCATGCTTTTCATCATCATAATCCTGTCTTGAATCTTTCTCCAGATAAATCTCCCCAGAGTTTCCATGCGAAGCTTGATATCGATCGTGTGGATTATTAATTTTCTGGATTCCTGTGTCGAATGCAACAGATGGTTGAATTAAAATTAGGTCAGACGTATCTTGAAACGCTTTTTGAGATGAATGCCTTTTTGTAGGACGATTTATCTTTTGATACTTTTCTCTCGGTATTCTTTCCTCGTGACTCTCATTTCCAATTTCAAGCTCATCGTGTCCAACCTCTAATTTTTCAGCTCTGGATGAGAGATTCCGAGTATTCTCAAGATCTTGTTTTTCTAGATCTATAGCACGCGCTTTTTTCGCTGGAGGGCGAGACTTTTCTCGACTCGTATTGATTTTTCTAATCGATGCAAGAAATCGATGTTTCCTCAGTGCAATGTCTTCCTTCAACGTTCGACAGTGATTCTCTAGGGCCTGTAAAGCTTTAGTTATCCTGTCTTTTGGATCGCTAACCGAATCCCATGTATAGCTAATCTCACTTAAATTGGGGTATTCTGAGGGTTTGCAACATGAATGTAATGACGAGGAAAAAGGTTCATTGCGATTTAGACGTACCTTTCAATAATAAATCAATCTTTATCCTTGTTTCATCACCGACTTTTTCTTGTTCTTTTTTAAGTCGTTCCAATTCTTGGTTAAAAAATAAATCTTCATCAATATAATCCTTTTTCTTTTTGGATTGAATTTCTGCGAGGGACGCTTGAGTTAAAAAAAGGGTTTCCTTTACCTGGCTTCTCTTTGTAGTTAGTTGAGCAATCTTAGTCTCAAGGTCTTGATTAGTCTTATTTGATTCTGCTTGTTTCCATGCAAGACTTTCCTCTAGGTCACTGAGATCAACTTGTTGTCGCTTAATGTTTTGAAGAAGATCTCCTAGCTCTCTGGCCATGACGTTAGTCGCTTCCTTCTTCATGTCTTGCAAGTTGGTTACAGAACAATTTAATTCAGCTACATATCCTTGCTGCCTTACTAGGTCTTGGAGGCATTCTTCTTGTTCCTTTTTAATCTCCAATTGAGACTTTTGTTCCTGCGTTAAAGATTTATTTTTTGTTGAGCACTCTGCTTGAGCAACATCAACACTAACTTTTAGAGTCGACATTTTTTCCTCCAATTCCCCTATCGTCTCCTTTAACTCATCCTTTTTTTTCTTCAGGCCTCCAAGTCTATTTTCTTCTTCGATAACTGATTTTAAAATCGTTTCCAATTCAAAATGAGGTGGCGCAGATAGGTTTAATGGCTCTTCACAAAGAACATGTCCTTCTCCTTTCTGAATTTCAATGACTGATGTCCACAGATCATGTTTGATTTTGGTTAGAGTGCTCAATTTTTCATCGAAGTCTTTACAACTTGACTCTACATTTGATGTCTTCAATCTACTTTCTTCAAGATTTCGAGATAGATTCATGAATTCGATTGAGAATTTTTGTTCCTCTGTTTCAGTCTCTGCAAGAATGGTTTGAACTTTCAATTTCGATGCAATATGAGTTTGCTTTAAAGCATACAGACTTTCTGTGACAATAGATATATTTCTAGAAGCATCTGAAATCTCGCGTAATCTCTCCTTTCCATCTTGCTGGAAAGTCATCAAACGATCGCGACAATGCTTCTCTTTCATTCGTATTTCTTGTAGATCACGTTCAAGAGATATCAACTGGTCGCCTCGATGTTTTATATTCTTTCGACACAAAGAATCTGTTGAATTGATATCGATAATTCGATTGTCTACCTTGCAACGTTGTGAATGATACATCTGAGATTTAATAAAGGCCTTCTTAAGCTTTTTATCGATTGATTTGAGCCTACCATCATTTCGACCTGCATCTAGTTTCAATTTCTCTATCATCGAATTAGACGCGTGCAGAATCTCATGAAAACGTCCCAGTTGAGCGCGGTATTGTCCATTTTGGTATTTTATCGATGAAACATGGCTTTCCACGGATGAGCATCTATCAATTCTATTTTTCTTCAGTGTCTTCATATTTGCGAGTCTTAGCTGCGACTCTCGTTGCTGTTCCTCCAAAACCTTTAAGTCCTCCATCACTACAATCAGATCAATTATTTATTTGGTGAGATGATGTGTATAGCAATAGTCAATTTACATTTTCAGATGTCTCGGCGCGAATATCAGATTCTTACCTTGTTCCATTGATATACCAGCTGCTTGAATGGCCTTCTGGTGGTCCGAATCCTTCTGCTTCGTCAAGGACTCATGCTTCGAGATAGACCTTCCTTCTAAACTTCTTTGTTCGCGAGGATTACGCTGAATCTGGATCTGCCCGCCAGAAGCATTGTTGTTGGCGGGAACTTTCGTTAAACCTTTCACACATGTAGGACCTGAGCTTTGCATTGGTACTTTACCTCGACGGCGAGGCTTTCCAGCAAGGAGAAAAGACATCCTTGATTAATTAGCTTTAAAGATAATCGCGACTTGCGAGAATAGCTGTTGTCGCGTCTCCGTCTCTGAGCTGTGAATTGAAATTGGAAAAATGAGTTCCATTCCTTGGAACAAAAATGTGATGGGAAGTAGAAATATGTCAAACAGTACTACTGTAAAGGTACTGTAGTAAAATGTTACTGTGGAATGTGATCAGGGTAATCACGAGAAAGAGATAAAATAACCGAGTTAATTGTCTATCAAGAGTTTATCACCATCACATTGACAAAGTCATATTACATGTTATATGACTACTACTAGTAAGAATGTTGCATGATGATAACTTGCCTCCAAACCATGACTGATTGTCAATTCAAATTACAACGGCATTGAGGCATTACCAACCGAGCGTTGATGCGGGCAAATTATTTGTGGATTCATTCCATTCGATATTGAATGTCTACGAATCAGGTTCGGTTGTATGCTCAACTCAGTGTATACTAAAGTCACGGTAAATGATTGAGATAAATATATAATATATCATTAATTATATGCTCAACTCAGTGCATGCTAAAGTCAAGTAGAATGATTGAGACAGAGATATAAATATAGCATTAATTATTTCCACAATACAATGATCAAAAAGCAAAGACCTAGTATTTTTCAAAATAAATTCTGACTCATTCGTTTCATGCGACACAGAATAAATCTAAGCGCAATTGGTCGTTGTCTTGTCTTTTCTGCATTGTCCTCATTCTACCCAAGGACATAGAGAATTCGCTCTCTAATAATAAGGATTTATATTTCTGAATATACACTCTCGTGATGCTGTGCTTCCGGAAGGATTTTGCGATAGCTGGAAGTTCTTTCAATGTTATCCTTCCCTATTGAGCTTACCGAAAACGATGAGTAAGGGGTTAGGGGTGCGACTAATGCCTATGAAGAAGTGAAAAAGCAGTTCTAGATATGTGTCAGTAAATGAATCTCATAAGGATTTGCAACAGAGGTTACAGAAAGAAATCGTAATTCTTAATCGGAGTGCATCCAACTTCAATTGTTAGGAAAGCTTGAGTAAATAAGAGTAAATAGTCCCTTTCAAAATACTATAGATTTAGGAACCACAGATAATACAGAAAAAAATCATTATGGAAATGAATAAACTGAAAATGCAGACATGATCAAGTTTAGTGGATATATTCTGGGGGATGTCTCAATGACCATCTTCAAACTTCCTCTACATATCATTTCCATTAAAAAAATTAGGAAGTAATGTTACGAGATCAAAAAGAGGTTCCAGGAAAAAGTAAATCGAAGCATTAGCAAATGTAAGAGAACGGATTTACATAATTCCGAACATTCCTTTCAGGATAAGAAATGGAATTTTCCGAAACGGTCAAATGAAGATTAGATTGTGACATTGCCGAAACGACTGTCGACATTAAGTTACCAAATCCAAACCATTAATCACTCAAAACTATTAAATTAAAAAGTGACAAATAGCTTTAAGCTACTTCAGGGGTAAATGTTTGACACTTATTAAGCAACATGAAACCACTCAACTGCAATATGAGTGTGGGATTGAGAAACCAACAAAAGAACTCTTTAGTACTTTGATCAACTGTTCAGATTAAAAGATCAAAGATCAAATATTCATAAGCTAACATATGCATGTAGTATGTCCCTTGCCAACAAAGTCACACACCATCACTGTATGTAATAAAACCAGGGAATCACGCAGATATTTTCTCATTCTGGTAGTGATTAATTTTGAAAATAAAGTTGCAGGGAGCCTAACTGTTTAGCTCAGCGATGTTGACTCCAATTCACGACTATATTATAACATGTTGGCATATCATTGACGAGCTGCAATCTCTTTTCAACCATCTAAATGCTATGCAGTTCTCCAAATCATTCATACAATTTTAGTACAAGATTAATTTAGAACACGATTTCAATTCCTTAAAATATTCTCAAATCATATTTCTCAAGTTTTTTTATATCTTCTGAGCGTGTCGTTTAGACTGAGCTGTTTCCGTGTCCACTTCACAATGATTTTTGAAAATTTGAATTTGAGATTAGTATTAACTTTCCCTTAGTTTTAGCCTATATTGTTAGGTTTTCATCAAAGTTAACATCAATCTCAAAAATATATTGAGAATTACGCAAACTTT
>CAAAJI010000092.1:12372-29369 GCA_900642245.1 Fragilaria radians | reverse complement strand
CATAGTGGGCTTGCAAGCGTACTGAGTTACTTCGGTGATATCCGTGAAAGCCGCATTGGAATTCAAAGACAAAGTAAGGTTACACTGTTACCAGAAAGTGGAATGACCATGTCACTAAATATTTCAAACTCTGCATTTATTAAAAATCAAGTTGCATTTGCCCCCCTCTCATCGTTGGGGGGTGACTTGGATGTTTACCTTACTAGCTTTGCTGACAACGTCGGCTTGTCATCTGCTATTGGAGTCTGGTATGGCGGAAAACTTCAATTCAAGAAACTATGTTCGGATGAAACTGACTCAATCCCAGCTGTCATTGCTGATGCAGATTCTAATGTTGCTGGGTTCGAAAATGGCTTTGAAAATGATGAGAAAGGTAATAACGAGTGTACAGGACTTCAGTTTGGTTCGAAATGTCTTGCATTACCTAAGGAAACTTGTCAATCGGTGTATGAGCCACCTCCTTCGCGAGGATGTTACGATGATTGGTTTGAACTAGGAAGAGCTATTTCGTCCTTACCTTCCCAAATCGGCAATGAGATATCGCTTTCCATTTGTAAATCTACATTTCTTAACGTGGATGACGATGTGGATGGAACGACTACGCCAATGGACTTTTCTGATAAGAATATCAAGATACTTTGTGGTAAGGAAGGTAGACGAGATGATGATTGTGTCATTCGAGGCGGAAAGTCGCACATTATGATGAGAGGTAGCGGGAGAGCTCATTTTGTAGGCCTTACCTTTGAAGGTTCGACATTTTCGTCAGTAATAGCAACAGCCGATTCTGATTTTACAGCTACATTCACAGATTGCGAGTGGAGAAATTGCAGTGGTAAAGCGGCAATTTTGATTATTCATCCTCTAGATCCAAATGCAGATCTCATGATTGAGAGTTTCCGCGATCTCGCCGACGAATCTGGATCTGGCATGTCAGTCTTACTTGACAAGTGCCTTTTGGAAGACAATAAAGTTGATTTTGGATTACTAACTAATGTTGGTGGCAGCCTCAATTTGCTGGAAGCTATTATCACGAACAATCGCAAGTCTCAATATGGCATTGTTGTTGGTATCAAGAATGCCAATGTCGGATTTTCATTCTCTTGTTTTGCTGACAATGATTCGATTCAACGTGGAATCATTTTCATAGACTCTTCCTCCACCTTATCAATCAATAGGAACACTTTTGCTGTCCATAATGAGGTTCAACTTGATGATAAATGTAACGATATTTTTATGGAAAAAAAGGGATCATGTCAAAACTCTAGTCTTTGCGAAGGCGATTGTGTCATTTTTCAAACAAACAAATGCAGATTGCCAGCATTTAAACTTAATTATACTTCGGAACCCAAAAGTGTGCCTTCGTCTTCTCCCTCCTTATTTCCTTCGATGATAGGAAAAGGCGAGGGAGCAAGTAACTCTTCGAAAAAAACGGAAAATACAGACTCAAACAGTGGACCACGACCTATGATTGTGGCAATCTTGGCACTATTCTCCATTTTATTCGTTCTTCTTCTTATTTTTGTTTTCTATAGACGAAGAAGAGGCAGAACATTCCAAAATGTTGATACTAGTAAAAAGGATGATGAGGCAAGTTTACAGTTGGACTTCGAAGAAAATGAAGGTAGTAGAAGAAGCGGATCTACTCAAGAAATGAATGAAAATGATCAAATTGATCTAGAAAATGTTGATGGTGCTGACCCTTCTTATCGAGACTCCACATCATCTGGCAGAGAGACGAACGTCGATGAAATAAAGAAATTGGAGGGAGGTTTCGACTCTGACCCAGACGTGTCTCATGGCAATGATAACGCATCGCTTCAGCATGAATCTCAGTCATAGTTCCAAAGCTAAACCAAAAAGGAATTGTTTCATGAAAATAAATCCAAGGATTCATGGATTTACAATGTTGCTTGGGAGGATAGATAAACAAAAAACTTTCTTTTACTATATGATTGATGTTTTTCAGTTTTTTTAGTTAAAACTTAGATATTTGTCATAAGAGGTGAGAAAAATGAATTGACAGATTTACTGCAATTAATTAACCAAAAATGGTTTATTTCGGATATTCTTGACTTCAATAATTGATTATAGCAAAATCTGTTTCATAACAAGCTCACGAAAAGGCATTGCTTGCTTGACATTAAATGTCAATCGAGAAATGTGGGGTATTACTTCGGCTGCAATTGCGATGAAAAACAATGAACCAAGGGAAACGAACAGAAATTTAGATATTCAATATTATTTACATTATAATTGAAACAATAATTGGTACAATAATTGACTTTTCATCTTTTAAAGCAATGCTTTATTCTTCGATTTGGGGATTGGAATGATTTTTTTCATGAATTTGAAGTGCAAATTTATGAATGATGTATTGGTGCCCACCTCTGTTTGTCACTGATGTCAGTATTAGATCTACATCTGGACTAACTGAACTATCTTCATCAGTTTGAAACGAAGTGAGATCAAATGTCTAGATTATCTTAAAAAAATATTAAACCCTTCACATGCATCAAACTTTCACAAACGGACACCCTTAGTTGAGCCCCTTTAGATTCGTAGTTACCGAGCTCAGTTATCCGAGTGCTCTTTCCATCTCAACACTAGAATCCTTCATCGGTATTTCTGATGTGATAAGATATGTCATTGCCACAAACACAAGATCATCAAACTCAAAGAACCAACTACTGTTTCTCCTGCGATCCCATTACTCGAACTTTTCAAAATTGTTTTCCATCTGAAATCTCGTCGAGACTTAAAAAAATTGTTTTGATTCCGCAGTTTTCTTGAATTAATTGAGGACCGCCTGAAAGTCTGAATCTCTCTGTTAGTCTTGTTTCAGCTTCTATCGTGGTGCCAACAGATTTTCTCACTCTGTTAATTTGCTTTCATCATCGTTCCCTTCCTTTCCACTATGTGACAAAAGAGATAGGTTTTAAGCATGAAATACAAGTAGATATTCCTTAAAAGAAATAGCTAAAAACTAGAATCAAAGATCTCACGAGGCTTTAAAGAATTGGAAAAAACCTAGCTTACAACCTTTTCAATTTTTTTGTCCTGAGGCTAAAAACGAAAGTAGGGGGGGGGGAGGAAGAAAAGAATTAGACTTCGTTGAAGTAAAAAAAAGTGACTACTAGTCATTGAACAAAAATGTAATCCCTAATGAAATACAATAATTAGTTTGATGAACCTAAGGGATATTCCCAATACCCTCAAAGATAAATTTCTTCACATGCTTCTCATATAACTCCCGACTAAAGTTATTGGTAAACAAGTCAGCGTCATTCAGTTTTAATAAACCTTTCTTTGGCAAATTCTGTTACAAAAAAATAACGGGTGCCCATTCTAACCCCAGTCGATGCATTTTCTGACATGAAATATCAAACGTTTTGACGGACATAGGTAAAATCACATCCGCATGAATGACATTGAACAAAAACTAGACTTGAACATTTCAACAGTCTCAGAGATAGCTACAGACTCAGCTTCAGTACTGGAGAGTGTCACGACTCTCTGGGCTTTCTAGCGCCAACACATTGGTACGTCCAATAAAAAAAACATTAATTCCATAATATAGATTCTTCTATCTGGGTCTCCCGCCCAATCACTATAAAAAACCTCCAACTCATGTTATTGTCAATTTTTGGTTCAACGTTTAATCAAAAAGTCTTTGTGTCAATGACAAACTTAATCACAGAAAGCACTTCATGGTTGGCACAGCATGCTGCACCATCCATGCTCTTTCTGAGCTTTCTCATCGCATTGCTGATATAAAAAAAGCATCCAACTTCAGAATAATATTTCCTTTGAGAATCTGGATCAAGCATCTCCATCTCTTCTGTGGAACACTGAGTCTTGAATCTTGGAGTCCCAGGGATCTTACTTTTGCGTTTTCCTATCGTTTCCTCAACAAATTTTGAATATTCCGATTCATTTGGTGAGGTTGCACTATCACAATTTTATTATTCAGCTCTGACTCACTCGTATTACAGCTAAAATAATCAACAAAATTCATCTTAATTTTGAAATTGGATTCATGTGCATTTAATAACCAAAGAATTGTCAACATAGATTGAAATGCTGATAATGTTTCGATTCTTAGTCTCATTTTGTGCAAAGGCAGGGATCTGGATTACTTTCTGAAAAGCCAATTAAGTCTAACACTTCATTAAATTTACTGGAAACCTCTCTAGCACTCTGAACTAGAACGTCGATTGTTTCGCGTAGAACAAATGTCTGGCAAGATTCAGCAATCAACCCATTCCAAGTATCCTCGGAGAATAAGAAAGTAGAACGGAAGTTTCAGACACTCTATGGTCAAATCTGGGTCATGATAATGGTGCCGGATTACGAAATGAAATTAGATAGAGAATTTGGACCGAATGAGCATCAACTGCGACTTTCCATTCCAATATAACGGTGTTACAGGATAGCATAAAGTCTCCATAAGAAGCATGTATCGAAAGAAAGCGCATTGCATCATTAAACTTAGGATTTTTGGCGAAGTGAGAGTACTTACCACCCATGAGAAACAAGAAAAGTTTAAGTATCGAGGTACAAGCTGTGTGTTTGTTGCATACCCTCCAAATCAAGCCTATGATATCTACTACATGTTCTATAGAATAAAGAATCATATGATTAAATTTAGTGACATCATCTGGCTAAGGTGTGGTTATGGAACTTGGTATCTGGGGAATCAAGTCAATAGCGATAAGGTCTTCAAGGATAATGACAAAGAAGAATCCATGGGAGTTTCATCTGAAGAGAGCAATATTGAGGAGCACTGAAATTGATTTAAGGTTGCTTTTATGCCTTGATTCCTGGAGGAGCAATACCTGTTGATCTAGCTGACTTTGCCTTGATTATGAATGATCAAGCAATTCAGCATATTTCAAATCACCTGTATCAACTTCAATGACAACTTTGCTCCAATTGTAAATGATGTATCATTCCGAATCTTGCTTAGTGCGATGATATTTTGGAATTTGAAGGCCAAAAGCATTGATGTCGAAACGGCTTTCCTGCTTGGAAACTTGAAGGAGGAGATCTTTATGGTATTGCACATGGAATGGAAGAGAAAAAGAGCAATGGGGAATTTAGTCAGATTTTGTGTTGGTTTGATTGTTTAGGTATTCATTGTTTAGTCTCTGTCTTACAATGACTTACATATGCAAATTGTGAAAGGAATGGCTGCTCTCCTAGAGTCCTTATCAGAAGGTACTGCTTAAAATTGTTCGAACTTTCGTTTGCAAGAATTAATTGGAAACGAATTTTTTTGTAACATCTTGATTTTACGTTAGAAATACCTACGCCTTTAGGTCGAGGCAAACACTCTAATCTACTTTCTGTAGGCAATCTAAGTTGATTCATTATATCTGTTTAATTAGTAACGTGTTGCTTAGATACAAATGTGCCCACAAAGCACATAGAAATGCATTTTCCGAACAACCGCTAACATTGAAATTTCAAAGTCCTAAATTGAAAAATCATCGTCATAGTCACTATCACAATATGAATTGTCCATGAAATTGTCAAGAGCAATTCCATCTATAGTTGAACAGTCATCCAAACTGCTTTCAAGTGAATCACTAACATCTCCTTTGATCTGAATATCATGGAAATGATTGCGGCATTCTAGATCGCATTCAAATACGAAACTGTTCAAGTATTGATGCCTGTGTCCACTTGTGGTGTCTTGGTTAGGATGCGAAATACAAGATGTCATATTCCAAGAGTCACTTTGGACGTCAAATATATCTGAATAGCTTTCCAGTTTTGATTCATCCATTGATGCTTGATATGCTTTTGTATTCTCGATGCTCGATGATGAAATTACATTTGGACCTTCGAAATTGAAGGCATTACTTAGTGAAAACTCCACAGGGACAACTGGAAGACAAGATTTTGCTACCTTATTTGTACGACTCCTTTTTCTTCTTTTTCGCACATAGCCATTAGTTGTTTTCCACTTGTCTAATTCTTCCTGGTACTTCTCTTTCTCAGTACGAGCACAGGCTTCGAATACAGCCTTTTCCTTGTCATCGAGACTGTTCCATTTCTTGGCAATATTTCTTGCGAGTTCAGCAAATCCGATTTTACCATGCATCTTACGATGCTTCGCTTTTCTTTCGCGCTCTGTGAGACCATATTCTTCAAGATTAGCAACTTCCGGTAACATGGCAATCAATTTTTTCCTTTCACTTTGAAAGAAAAGGTTGTATCCAGAGAGTGGTCTCTTTGGCTTGTCCTTTGGTTTTTTCCATGAGCGCTTTTTCGTTGGTTTCTCGAACGACAAACCTGTGAAATGAGGTAAGAAATAACAGGCAGGATTTGCCATGAATCCGTTCAATAAGAATTCCATGTCCGATGATACAATATCTTTCGGTTCATGAAGATTGTTTTTGAGCATGATCATTTCTGGCATCTCTTTGATCTTAACCTTTGATGAGCAAACGTTTTTGTGTTTTGTGATACGAAAATGATAATTTCGTTCTCATCAGTTGACGTGATAGAAAAAAATTTGATTAAGACCCCCATGACGTTATTATTGCTTACATTTATTTGTTCTAGATAGATTCGTTACATTATAGGTTAAAGACCTACTCGTAGACATTTCGAAATGATTTATACTTTTACTTGAAGGGGAAGATAGTGGATTCATAAATAAGAGGAACGTCTATTTAAGTCTCGCGGTTGCTCTATATCTTGAAATTCTTGAGATAAATGTTTGCAACGATGTCTTGGATGCAAAATGTTCGTGATTGACATTTAAGACGAATGAAGATATCTGAAATCGAGCTCATCACGAACTCGTGAACGATTAAGGACCTATGGATTTCAAAGAAAATATAGGATGGTTAACATCATCACACTTGCGTAACAGTAAGGATTGAAAAGATCTGACATGAAAAGAAAATGAACTAAAGTGCAAAATTTCCAACAATCAGCACAGAATTAAGCATTATGAAGAAGCAAAAAGATTTAGTTTTCTTATGAGACAAAACAGTAATTTCACTTAGAAGAGATAAATATGATCTTCTAGGAATTAGATTATACCATAAAGCAACGTATCTTGCTCTATAACTCCCAACTCCAATGATTTTAAGCATCCATGTAATCGATAGGCTTTCTCCCTTCTTGCTTAGTGCTTACAACTTCCCAAAGGTACAATCTTTCCATACAATTTATTTCTTTTGACATCGTTTCTCTTATCATTTGTTGTTGTTGTTTGTCCCAGAAGTTGTAGGCTTCTAACTCAGTTTCCTCTCCTTTGACTATTTGGTGTGCCTTCACATATTCCTATTTGATCATACTTTCCTCATTCCTCCTTCTGAATAGTCCACAGCTGATAGGTTTTTGTCGATTTACTTCCTCTTTTCTTCTTCTACTTCAATGGCAAGTTTGGTATCTTCCAAATTAATTGTTACTTAACTTTTTTGAACTCTCCAAAGGATTATAATTGGAAGACTTCAAAAATAGGAACAAAAATCATACATCTTTCAGGATAATTTCTCCCACTCACTGCTTTTTAGCTTCAAATCTCCCATTTTCTTCGCCATTCAGTTTCTCCCGTATCCCAGAATTTCCTTTTGTTTGCTTCTGAGCTCACTGTCATATGACAGCTTGCAGCGGTGTCACATAGATCAATTTATTGTCTGGGGTCCCTTAAAGGAGTATTTCATTTTGCTACTGGTATTTACACTCTCTCTCGCTATGTATTTTGTGGTTTGGATCCCCACAAAGGTATCATTTGAAATCATTTCGTCAGGTTTTTGATGATGGTGCTCTTCTCTCTTTCCGCTTTTTAAGTGCATTAAGATGATCCACAATTTACACTTCAGACACACCAAGAATGGGTAACTGTGGGTAGGAACAATCAGACTACTTTCTTGAGCTTTAAGTCTCTTCACAAGCAGTAACAAATTAAGCTCAATGACTCAGCGGTGTCATACATGTTCAAAAAACGAAGCTCATAGGCAGGATATACATGGCTTACCTTGACTGAAGGATCAAGAAGCTAATCCCTAACACAATATGATGTAAGCAATATCAGTTTAATTGTAAAATATTAAACTACGAGATGTGTGTGTGTGTACTGGTACAAGGAGACGTCCTGTACCGTTAGTACATAGTAAATAGTAGTAGAATCAACATATTCTTATGTTTACTCACCTAGCTATGGGTAGTTACAAGTAGGCTATCCTACTACTTACCTACTACAAGCTTAACTATGATAAATGATTCACTAGTTGAACTTAGTGATGAATAAATATTGTTTATAAATGGAAAGTATCATTATGTATATAAAGAGATAAATAGAGACTTAGCTTGCTAATAGCAAAAGAGTCTAAAGGCTTAACTAACTTATCCTTATTGACTACCAACTTGTCCTGATGAACAAGTTGAAGAAACTTATCTAAACAGTTGGGAAGAATCTTTAAAACAAGATCTAATTCTTAAGGAGAATTCACGGACATCTCTTGAGGAAGAGAAGTTCTAAGACTACACAAGACTAAACAATAAAAGTAATCTAAAATAGGTGATAATTTGTCATTGTGTTATTCCTATGTCTCACCGTAGAGCAATACACACCTCCGAAAAAGAAATTAAGTGTATTAGTACTCAAGCAAAAGATGAAAAGAATTTCTTGAATCCTGTTTCAATCGAGAAGCCTCGGGCTACGAAACTCTCTCCTTTCTTTTCCTTCATCGTGCATCACCTTTCAAGCGTAAGTTGAAGGTACAACAAAACATCAACAACTTTATATGCAAAATCAAATTCCGTTTTTAAGAAAATAATGTAAAGTACAACATTTCGAACAATCAAAATAGAAATACTCAATATGAAGAACTCAACATGAGCTCAAACTGCTTTCGTTTGCTACATTGTTTCATAAACAGCCGCCCGGCATCTATTCAATCCAGATAACAAAGTTAGTACATGGTTCAAAAGGCACAATACTTAAATTCAACCTACCGTAAAAGAAACATATTTTGTACCGTAAAAGAAACATATTTTGTACCGTAAAAGAAACATATTTTGTCAATCTTAAGCCCAATGTTACCAGGTGTAATCATCCCAACCCTAAAAAGATTATTTCAACAAATTCAAGTGAGAATTTTTGCTGTTCAAATTGACTAATTTTAAGGCCACTATCTAAGATATTCTAAAGCTCATTTAAATCAAGTTGATAATAGAGACTGCAAGAAACAAGAGACTGCTGCATATGTATAACTTTCTTCATAATGGATCGAACTGCTCCTCAATCAGACTACTGGACAACACCTTTAAGCCCAACGAGAAGATAATCAGGCAGGTTCCTGAGAGATGGATGTAAAGAAATTTAGAAATTATAAGAGAAGCAAAGCATTCAACAAAAAAGAAGTCTTGGGAACGGATCAGAAATACCATGATTAGCTTTATCATAATAACGCTAAGAGTTTTGCACATGCAACCTATTCGAATAATGATGTCGTCATCATCACTTAGGTCTGCGTGTCTGGAAGTCACCCGTTGTCACAGTCTCACAACATGTTAAGACTCCTATTTTCTTTGAAATCCAAATCGACAAAAACCTATCAGCTGTGGACTATTCAGAAGGAGGAATGAGGAAAGTATGATCAAATAGGAATATGTGAAGGCACACCAAATAGTCAAAGGAGAGGAAACTGAGTTAGAAGCCTACAACTTCTGGGACAAACAACAACAACAAATGATAAGAGAAACGATGTCAAAAGAAATAAATTGTATGGAAAGATTGTACCTTTGGGAAGTTGTAAGCACTAAGCAAGAAGGGAGAAAGCCTATCGATTACATGGATGCTTAAAATCATTGGAGTTGGGAGTTATAGAGCAAGATACGTTGCTTTATGGTATAATCTAATTCCTAGAAGATCATATTTATCTCTTCTAAGTGAAATTACTGTTTTGTCTCATAAGAAAACTAAATCTTTTTGCTTCTTCATAATGCTTAATTCTGTGCTGATTGTTGGAAATTTTGCACTTTAGTTCATTTTCTTTTCATGTCAGATCTTTTCAATCCTTACTGTTACGCAAGTGTGATGATGTTAACCATCCTATATTTTCTTTGAAATCCATAGGTCCTTAATCGTTCACGAGTTCGTGATGAGCTCGATTTCAGATATCTTCATTCGTCTTAAATGTCAATCACGAACATTTTGCATCCAAGACATCGTTGCAAACATTTATCTCAAGAATTTCAAGATATAGAGCAACCGCGAGACTTAAATAGACGTTCCTCTTATTTATGAATCCACTATCTTCCCCTTCAAGTAAAAGTATAAATCATTTCGAAATGTCTACGAGTAGGTCTTTAACCTATAATGTAACGAATCTATCTAGAACAAATAAATGTAAGCAATAATAACGTCATGGGGGTCTTAATCAAATTTTTTTCTATCACGTCAACTGATGAGAACGAAATTATCATTTTCGTATCACAAAACACAAAAACGTTTGCTCATCAAAGGTTAAGATCAAAGAGATGCCAGAAATGATCATGCTCAAAAACAATCTTCATGAACCGAAAGATATTGTATCATCGGACATGGAATTCTTATTGAACGGATTCATGGCAAATCCTGCCTGTTATTTCTTACCTCATTTCACAGGTTTGTCGTTCGAGAAACCAACGAAAAAGCGCTCATGGAAAAAACCAAAGGACAAGCCAAAGAGACCACTCTCTGGATACAACCTTTTCTTTCAAAGTGAAAGGAAAAAATTGATTGCCATGTTACCGGAAGTTGCTAATCTTGAAGAATATGGTCTCACAGAGCGCGAAAGAAAAGCGAAGCATCGTAAGATGCATGGTAAAATCGGATTTGCTGAACTCGCAAGAAATATTGCCAAGAAATGGAACAGTCTCGATGACAAGGAAAAGGCTGTATTCGAAGCCTGTGCTCGTACTGAGAAAGAGAAGTACCAGGAAGAATTAGACAAGTGGAAAACAACTAATGGCTATGTGCGAAAAAGAAGAAAAAGGAGTCGTACAAATAAGGTAGCAAAATCTTGTCTTCCAGTTGTCCCTGTGGAGTTTTCACTAAGTAATGCCTTCAATTTCGAAGGTCCAAATGTAATTTCATCATCGAGCATCGAGAATACAAAAGCATATCAAGCATCAATGGATGAATCAAAACTGGAAAGCTATTCAGATATATTTGACGTCCAAAGTGACTCTTGGAATATGACATCTTGTATTTCGCATCCTAACCAAGACACCACAAGTGGACACAGGCATCAATACTTGAACAGTTTCGTATTTGAATGCGATCTAGAATGCCGCAATCATTTCCATGATATTCAGATCAAAGGAGATGTTAGTGATTCACTTGAAAGCAGTTTGGATGACTGTTCAACTATAGATGGAATTGCTCTTGACAATTTCATGGACAATTCATATTGTGATAGTGACTATGACGATGATTTTTCAATTTAGGACTTTGAAATTTCAATGTTAGCGGTTGTTCGGAAAATGCATTTCTATGTGCTTTGTGGGCACATTTGTATCTAAGCAACACGTTACTAATTAAACAGATATAATGAATCAACTTAGATTGCCTACAGAAAGTAGATTAGAGTGTTTGCCTCGACCTAAAGGCGTAGGTATTTCTAACGTAAAATCAAGATGTTACAAAAAAATTCGTTTCCAATTAATTCTTGCAAACGAAAGTTCGAACAATTTTAAGCAGTACCTTCTGATAAGGACTCTAGGAGAGCAGCCATTCCTTTCACAATTTGCATATGTAAGTCATTGTAAGACAGAGACTAAACAATGAATACCTAAACAATCAAACCAACACAAAATCTGACTAAATTCCCCATTGCTCTTTTTCTCTTCCATTCCATGTGCAATACCATAAAGATCTCCTCCTTCAAGTTTCCAAGCAGGAAAGCCGTTTCGACATCAATGCTTTTGGCCTTCAAATTCCAAAATATCATCGCACTAAGCAAGATTCGGAATGATACATCATTTACAATTGGAGCAAAGTTGTCATTGAAGTTGATACAGGTGATTTGAAATATGCTGAATTGCTTGATCATTCATAATCAAGGCAAAGTCAGCTAGATCAACAGGTATTGCTCCTCCAGGAATCAAGGCATAAAAGCAACCTTAAATCAATTTCAGTGCTCCTCAATATTGCTCTCTTCAGATGAAACTCCCATGGATTCTTCTTTGTCATTATCCTTGAAGACCTTATCGCTATTGACTTGATTCCCCAGATACCAAGTTCCATAACCACACCTTAGCCAGATGATGTCACTAAATTTAATCATATGATTCTTTATTCTATAGAACATGTAGTAGATATCATAGGCTTGATTTGGAGGGTATGCAACAAACACACAGCTTGTACCTCGATACTTAAACTTTTCTTGTTTCTCATGGGTGGTAAGTACTCTCACTTCGCCAAAAATCCTAAGTTTAATGATGCAATGCGCTTTCTTTCGATACATGCTTCTTATGGAGACTTTATGCTATCCTGTAACACCGTTATATTGGAATGGAAAGTCGCAGTTGATGCTCATTCGGTCCAAATTCTCTATCTAATTTCATTTCGTAATCCGGCACCATTATCATGACCCAGATTTGACCATAGAGTGTCTGAAACTTCTTCTCTACTCTCCCAATCTATGAGTCGTCTAATACTCAAACTTGATTTTCTCTCAATATAGATCTTCAAAAGCCTTGTTATCACCTGTATCGTTGCATCTCAAAATTATGTTGAACACTTTGTTATTTCAGATTCATCGTTTCCCTTGTAGCCTTTTACTTAAAGGATCTTTTTTCTTGAATAAATTGTCTCCTCCAATATGTAGTGAGGACATCAAGAATCAATTACCAAGACCTTGATCCTCCAACCTTTCCCCTTTGTTGAGCTGCTGTAAATATAGCTCTTATTACTAGAATTTTTAAGCTTCTCTGTTCTGCCTTCCCTATTGTACAGTCTTGACACAATTCAAACCTTCCAAGTAGCTTCCAAATGTTAGTTGTCTTGAGAATGCCTTCTTCACTGGGTCTCAAAGCTTTGTGCAGCATGTTGTCCTCTAATTATATCTCCGTCTTTCTACCTCACCTTCTGCGGTCTGAATTTTCGAAAATAGGGTCTACGCTTGGATATCAATCATTCTTAGTATTTAAGACTTGGTCAAACGTTAGTCCTGGTATTCCCTTTCTTAGTTGGATGATTAAGCCATCACTTCCCATTCAAAGCCGTTTTCGGACGCCTTATTAATGCTGAAGAGATTAATCGAAAGTTGAGGAACAAAGTTTACTTCATGAAGTAGGATTCGAGAGCATGTCTAATCTTCCTGTTCAATTTTATTTTCTTGGTGGCTTCCATGGTCAATTCTTAGACAATTGTTATCTCCTCTGAAGCAACCTCTATGTTGAACAATCCTTCAAAACTGCTGTTGTAGTGTCATGAAGGAGCATCTCTCTTTCAAATATTGTCCGAAACGTGTGACATCAAAGTGACAATTACATCACACGATGATCCCACTTTCTCTTGTCTAGTAGCACCTGAATTAAACGGATTATTCCCGTTTCTTAGGAATAGTAGAAAACATTTAGCATTGGCATGACCAGGCTTACGATAGGTGTAAATGATGTGCACTGTGCACAAGTGTTGACGAGGGTAAGTTTCAGAAAGTGAAAATTAATGAGCTACTAATTATAAACGATTAACTAGTCTTGGATCTCGATAGTCCTCTCCGAGGCTACTAATTTAGTAGCAACGGTTCGTAACGGTCCACGTCACTACCGGTCCTGGCATGATGGGTGAATCAGTATGTCTCTAACTTTCTTGATCTCTCATAACATGTATTGAGCTGCCTTTTGGCCAAGCTTCTCACGAATTCGAAAATATCCCGTGAATTGGAACATAATGAGAGTTTGGTCATCTACACCTTCACTCTCGCCTCTGGATTTAGACTTGATTTTCAATCTCTCGAATCATGGTATAATCCCTTCCGCGCGCGATTTCAAGCGGAATCGCTTTCCATACTTTTTTCACCTAGAGCATTACTGCAATCACTCATTCCAAAATATCTCTGTTTGAAATAAATAGAACACTGATAAATCAGATGACAACTGAACCTGAGATAAGAGTTTGCATATAGGCTTCGGTTTCAATGAGTTGACTAGTCCTCTTTGTAAAAAATTGTAAGCTACATTTAAACGATTACGTCTATTTCTAGTAATTGGCTATTACCGCCAGAAGCGATACCAGTCTCGCTTAATCATGAATCTACCAATTATTCTCCTTGTTATGCAATCTTTTCCTGTTGTTACTGTTGAATGATACAACAAATGCAAGTGACAACGTCTAATACCATTTCTCCACACGTACGACACCCAAGGATACAACGCATCATCCACTTCAGAAATTTCTGGAGAACGGCGGGATTATAGTATCATCACAAATAGCGCTGCATGGAATGCTTTGTTGTAGCCGCATTTCGTTCCTCATGGACATGATTGGAGTATTGTCATGAGAAAACAGTATAAAATTACTCGGAAATCATGTGTTCAATATCTAAACCACTGCCAAAGTGAGCAGCACAGCTTTCAAATGGGAGAAAAGTCTTTTCAGCATATACTGTTGATCAATTGCTGTGCAATAGAAGAACAACCTTTGATTTATAGTCATCACAATCAACACCAGACAAGACTGAATGCTATCAAGGCATTATTGAGGCATCAGTTCAATCACACATGAAACATGTGGAGAGATTAATTTCACTGTATGAAAAATAGTCATTGTTTTCACTCATCTCCAAAACAGGTGTCTCAGATTACTACTGTCCTGGAAACGATAAAATGTGAACAGACTCCGAAATATAGGAAGGGTTGCATCACATTATGTATACAGAATTATTCTTGTAATTGAACAAATGGGCTGTAACATACAACTCACACTCACTATCAAAGTATGACTTTCGTAAACTATGTAATTTGGATAGCTCTGTAACGATTTTGTACAACATCATGAAGGATATGATAGGATTATTTTGGAAGCCGTGGAAAACATTAAGTAGAAGGAAGTTACATGTCTCAATATGAAGTCTTCTGGAGGGCATGAGGATTTGAAACTCAATTTACATGTTACCCGTTCATTTCCTAATCAACTGTATGTGGCATTCAATTCTACTTCGCCGATTGGAACTTCATTGCATAAAAATGAACAAACCCTACTAACCAAATTCTTCAAAGTTAATCTTGATATAACCAACTAATGTATAATGGTGCTCCACCGAAATATGCACGAAGATACAAACTTAGATTCCGCAACAAAGAGCTTAGAAGGCCTTAGAAGTTAGATGAATTTTGACAATAATTCTAATTTAGGATGCCACTGAATCGTGTATGTGAAACCATATAATCTAAAGACCCACAATGGTATTCAATATCCAAGCTGCCCTTGGACATGGATTAGCATACAGGAAACATGGTTTATCATTGTGCCTGGTGGTAGCAGTAGGCTATATCTTTATAATCAAGTTTAAAATGTCTTCTAAGTGATGGTTTCAAGACTGTGACAAAGGTAAACAGTGGAATAGAAGCATGTCAATTCCCTTGGAAGGCCATGAAACAAGTGTATGCAACTTTTGCCAAATATCAGAAATGTCCAGGAAATACATGCTCATCTCATATTTTGGGATGAAATGCCAATTACTTCCAGATTTGCAATAGTAGCTGTTGATAATGTAAGATGCTTTAGACAAGTATGATCCATTTTGTAGATTTATTTGCTCTATTTGAAGTTGACCATATATAGAATCTTCCTAGAGTTCTTGGAATCTATAGATCTCATACTATTTGGAAGTGCCTTTGCGTCTCTATTGTGGAGTCAGAGCACATAAAAACGTCAACTAACAGTGCATATGCATTTACAGGATTCAAGAATTCTCAACTTTATATTGGTTGAAGTTAATATAGGCATTTTTGCTACGGGAAATAATCTAGGTGGACATATTTATGATTTATTTGGTGATGGACAATGTCTGAAAAAATGGATTATTCTTGCTCTCAAAAATGAGGATGCACCAATTATAAACAGTGGAGAGAGATTTTGAGTCTTCTACGTGGTAATAGATTTCATTCACTGACTTTGCTAAAAAAGAGGAAGGTAGAACATGTGCAGTTGAGTTCTTATCTACATAAATATTTCCGCCACAGATCTGGAATTGAAAACTGGGCAGTTCGTAGTGCTTCTTAGAAATTGAAATCCATTAAGAGGCAAATTATTATGTATGTCCAAATATCTATTGAGTTAGAATTACTCTTCATTGTGTTGATCCATGATTGACATTTAATCTTTACTTGCGTCAATTTCCTGACATAACTACTTTTGAAATAACAATAAGTATATTGCAAGGATTTACTCAGGTAGGTGCACACTTGAAAAAAAATTTGTTCACACACTGACAGCTGTATTTTGGTTTCATGATAAGATGAATTTACCAGTGGGAACATGAGTTCATAATGTTTACAAATATTGTATATTTTGAAGTCTTTCCTGCAATCAAAGTAAAGTGATAATTATGATTCATGCTTCGCAATCCGAAAATATGATCATAGCTATTCGTACTTTGATTGCTTAGCAATGCAAGTTGTATACTTTAAATTTCGGAATGAAAGAGCAAGTACGATGCGAGTAACCAAATTAAAAGGATGGCATTTTGAGGTTCTGTTTTCAGTCTTGGGAAATGAATATTTGAAATCAGACAAATTTGCTCGTAGCACATTTAAATTGGTGAAGTATTCTTGGGAGATCTTAGATAACCGAATGCATTAAACTTTACCCCCTGATAAGGTTTACTGGTTTCCCCAAAGAAGGCAATCGGTATTGAATCAGGATGCATGCTTGGCTCTTAATTACAACATTCTATTGCGCTATGGGCTCATCCTCCCATGTACAGTTTGATGGTAAAATGCGGGATAGACGTTTCATATCCAAAGGGGAAATAATGAAAGCA
>CAAAJI010000091.1:189646-206085 GCA_900642245.1 Fragilaria radians | reverse complement strand
TGTCCCATTTGATCCTGATACTTGGGATGCAAGAGAGGTATTTCTATGATATTGTTGTTACAGTATTGGCTTGCCATTTTCTTGACACTTCCATAGGAAACATCCCATAGAAGAATTTTGGGGAGTTTATCATTACACGAGGATGAGAGAGAAGAGGAATGAACTCGAGCATATCCGGAGAGAACAGAATTCAAACCTGATGTCACATTCGGTAATAATGCGATCCCATCTCGTTCAGCATTTACAAATTGTGCCAATTTCCGTGCCCCATAAACCAAGTGTGGCAGTAAGTCTCTATCAAAAAAGCGAAGAGGTTGGCATTCTAAATGTAATCTCCATTGTTGAGCTCGATCATATCCACATTTCAAAGATGCACCAAAGGCACCGTGATTCAGGAATGTCCAATTTTCTTCCCCGGCCAGACTTTGTTGTTTTTGTTGTTCTTTCATGACAAATTCCGACGTAATGGGTAAGGAATCAAAGGGCAAAAGTGGAGGTATGTACTGATCGTCTGGCAAGCGTAATAGTTCTTCGACATTTTCCGAATGAAAGGATCCAATGGATACGTAACCTTCAACTTTAGATGAATGTACCCTAACTCTTTCACCACGAAATCTGAGTCTCCTTGCAGCTATATGGCAAAGTTTCAAAGGACTGGCACAACATGCATGCATAGGCGTTTGTATGTTAGGGTGTTTCGAACTATTTTTGTAAAATAGTATACGAACTAGCGTTAACGTATTTTACAGTATACGAACTAGCGTTAACGTATTTTTAAATGTATTTCCACCTTCGAGCAAACCATTCACATCAGATGAATAATAGACATTATAGAAAGTCATGTCAGATACAAACAACCAGAAGCAAAGCACAAGAGAATACAAATAAGGTATAAAGGATTTATAATTACAATGTGAAAAAGAAATGGTAATGCAAGGAATCATCAAGAAAATGCTAAATCATCTAAGAAAGTCTGAAACACATCTATTTATTCCAAAATGAGATTTACATAACAAACGATCTAATAGATTGGCAGATAAATTGAACTTTCCAGTCAGATTAATACAAGCAACCATCCATATTTTTTAACGGGAACTGACAATCTTAGCAAGCCAGAGCCCGTAAATTACGGACCGGAGTCAGCAGCAAAAAGCCGGAAAATTCCGGATCATCTATTGTTTACACTTTTCTTTCTTTCTATACTTTCTTATTCAGTACCATTTTGGTTTATCTCCAAAGTCTTGCCTCTCTTCATTTTCCTCCAAGCACCTGCCTTTCTTTTTTCTCTTCTTCATTAAAACTTGACTCCTTTTTCAACGCTTGCCTTTCTCTCTCTTACTTCTCTTCTCAACAACCTCAATTTAAGTTTAAAATAGCTAATATGACTACATAAACCGCTTGATTGGCTCATAACATTACTCTTTGTTATATTGAAAGTCCGATTAATTCATTTAAAGCGTCATCTTTGCAAAGCTCTAAGGTTTCAATCTAAAAAGCAACGTGTATTCCGCGACAATGGTAAATCTCATGTAAAACGCACATTCATCTCCTCACCCCTCTTGTTTGTAACCTTCATCGGGAATGGCTTCTCGATCACGCAACATTATCAAAAAGAGAGAAAGCATTATCAACTCTTTTAAACGACAAGAATGAAAAATAATTTTGATTCAAATCTTGTATTAGTGGACACATTCAAGGTTAATGGTGAGCTTAATCACAGAATCGTTCTCAAGTTGGGTATAACATCAAATTTATTTCATGGACCCTGATTTTTAAAATAACAATTATTTTTCAGATCTTGATTTGAATCAACTCAAAATTCTTGAGTTCGTATGTGCCTACGGTTGTTCCACAGGAAAGTACCATTCCTGTCGTCAGCGTCGTAGATTGAGTTGCTACAATGGAATCACGACTAAATCTAGGGTAACAAAATTCATTAGTGCAACATAACTGTTTTCCTTCAATTGAAGCAACCGGTAAGTTGAATCCCTTTGGCGAAGCTCGCTATCCGTAGATTCATTTGTAAAGTAGGATTTCACTTTTCAGTTACTGACGCGATGTTAGGCTAATATGGCAAGAATACTACGACATGGTGCCTACTCCCTGTTACCTGCATTGTTAAGTACGATCGGATGGATAGCTTCGATATCAAAAGATTTTTGCGACTACTCCACTGTCTCGGGGCCTATTGTGTCCAAAATAACCAGCCAAAAGGAGTCAAATGTCCCTTTTTTACAGATTGGTTTTGTCGCATACAGAGAACCAATCTATGACGACGAGACAGACTCATGGTCTATAAACTATTCTGGAGAGTGCAAGGAATATGAAACCGAATTTCTAGACGCTTATTGGCATACAGCAAAAGCGTTTGCTTTCTTGGCAGTTGTTATTGGCGGTGCCTCTGCATTTTTCTTTTGGTTGAGCATTTGTTGCACTTTTTCTCGAGCTTTCTGGTGACTCTTGGGCTATCAAGTCATGATAGCTTTTCTCTTTCAATCACTTTCATTCTTGTGGTTCGGGATGCCAATATGCATTGATAAGGAAAATGAGTGCAACCTTTTTTATGGCAGTAGCACAAACATCGGAGCAGCGCTTGTCTGGTTAATATCTTCAATACTTGTACTATGCAGATACCCAACACCAACGTCAACGCCAAAGAGAGAAGGGGTCATATGTCTCAGCGAAATTCACTATGATAATGTTGAAACATTAAAATCGATGAAAACCGTCAGCGAGTTTGTATTTACAACGAGCCACTTTACGGAAATGGGGCCAGCTAACTCGCAAGAAATCGTTGAAATCACTATTGTATAGGGCAATTAGCTTTAAATCGTATTCCTTTATCTTTAATTGTAAATAGCAAGCTGATATACCTTGCTAAGATTTAACCTTATTTTTCTGACAAACAAAGATAAGCCCTATCCACTTTTAATTGATATTGGGGTCCAATGCGGAATAAAACATAGTGAAAAACACAAAACTCTATCTTAAATGACATCTTGCAGCGTCATGCTTTGCACATTGCACATTATGCACTTCTGCAATAGACTGGTACACCAAATGGGAAGGCATATGTCCCCTCAAATGACGTCTTATCTTTCTATAGCCCTGTTTACACTTCCTAATTGTTGTAATTGCGAAACCAGTCTTGTTGGAGGTTGCATTAGGTGCAATAGACGTTGTTCCAGAAGTCGCAATTGTCCAGCAAATAATGTTTGCATTGACTAAAGTTTGCATTTCCTCAATTCCTTATTTCAAAAACCATCCGCACGATGCGCGGGGCCCGTGACACAAGTGATGCAACTGAGGCAAGTTACTGTGTAGCACAGCGCCACAAAGATTCAAGGGCGGTTGGGACTTTCAATCTATGAAATAAATATCTAGTGCATGATGGCAAAGGCTCTATCACTATTGTCATTTTGCATTTTTCACTGACTCAAAGACAATTTACCCCCAAAATATTATTATACAGATGCTTACCTATCACATTCAATAATTGCATGTTGTCCTTTTCGGTCTAATCCATCAAGATAATGGAGCAATACTAATCCTTTGGATGCTGCACAATGAACAAAATGAGATGGAATCTAGATGAGGAAGCAAAGTGTCATCCAAGGGTCTTCTTTAAAATTTCAACATTTACAGCATTGTTATTCCTGATAAGAGAGAAAAAGTATGGTATGAAGAGGTTTAGGATTTGCGTCTGGAGGTTTGGCAAAAAATCTCAGTAAAAATAACTAATGCGTTGAAATACTTCATGTATTGAGATATTTCAAATTAGACGTTAAATTTTGATCATCATCAGTTTCGATTTCAATGACAGTTTATCTGAATTTCTACTGGGCGCAAGGATTCGACTTTGTATGGTACATGACAGATTTATAAAGATCAATTCTGCAAAAAGAGAAAATGCTGAAGCACCAAACCAATACTTGTCTTTTGGATAAGACCAAAAGCATTACTTGGGGCATACATTTATCAATTAATTCTTATCAACTGTCCTGTCTTAATACTTTGGATTTTGATTCATGAGATGCCCATCCACCAAACAAAACAAATAGTTCTATTTCATACTACTTGTTTCGAATCCTAGAAACATTGCAAAGCAGATATAAGAAGGAAAACCATTCATTTCAGAAAAACTTTCCAGATTCTTCCTTTTACAGTTACATCTGCATAGCAAAGGAAACGCCAGCTACTGTTTTATTCAGAATTTTGATATAAATAGCAAAGCATTAATTCAAGGTATGTATTGATGAATTGTATCAAGGTCGCAAAGCATATGGCTGTGTACTCAAGTATATACTCTTCACCATACTCCATCGATCAATCCAATTGTTATCATTCACGAAAAGTCCCTCTAAATAACCATTTAGTGTACTCAAAAAATCGAAATTCAAGACATCATGCTGCAATTTCCCTTTACACCACGAATTGGCATTTCTCACAATCTGCATCATGGTATTAACGGATGAGTTTTGAACAGCCCATAAGGCTACCTTGGTAAAATTCTCTAGCGACGCAGGGAGATAATGCACACCAGGAATTAAATCTGGCATGTAATACTCTTCGAAGTCTGGATTGGTATTTACCTTTATTACCACTGAGTTGTAACACATAAGTCTACTGAAACGTTCCGACCATGAGTTTCCATCAATATCAAAGACTGCTCTATACTTCATGGACTCCTCAAGCGGCTTCACGTTGCTTGCATGACTTCTGAAATTGCAATCCATTGTCATTTTGCAATCTAGATGTGGTTTGCGCATGGCTTTGTTGATGAACTTACGCCGGTGAGGTTTACCAGTACAGCTACCCCGCCAAAAAACTTTCGGAATCTTTTCTTTCATTGCCATGTATGTACTTGACCAGTTCGTGAAAACTGTATCCCACGATTCATGCTTTGGTATAGCTGAGTATTTGTAAGAAGCATAAGAGGGGATGGGAAAATAATATGGACATCCTACTTCCCGAGCCATGGTCAATATCGGCAATGATTTTACTTCGTTTCCAATCAAGCTTGGCATTTTGTAGTTATCTTTGAGACATCCTGTGAAATCATCAAGCTGCAGGAGGAACGGAAAGGATTTACCCCGTAGTAGTGCATTCCAAATTGCGTGGAATTTAGCGTGCCGATGTAATGTTACTGTTACCGCTTGATGAAAGTGAGGGTAAAGGTTCTTGAGTCTTATCCTAAATTCTGGTGCTCGTAATCTTGTCACAGACCTCGGAAACCAAATTTTTGGCCTTCGATGTATTGGTTATCGTTGTCACGAAACCAATAATCGGCCCATAGCCACGCTCATACCAATTTTGTTCTGATACATTATTATGGAAGAATGTATCATTCATAAACCGAAGCAGAGGTGTAAACTCAATTCCTTCGGCTGACCACGAATAATATTGACTTGGTTTTGCTTCAGGTGATATCGTAAAATCATTCACAAATGTTGATTCAATTTCATTTCTTTGATTCAAAACAGTAGTATCAAATTGCATCTCGTTGTTGTTATTCAGCTTTCCTGCATCGTCATTTTCAGAATTACCAACGATTGAAAAGTTCTGGGGATTTTCACTCACATTAGTGTTCTGTGAGGGATAGAGTCTAACAATTTTGTTTTCCCCTCCAATGACAGATGAAAATCCCGCGAGTCCAGTGGATTGGTCATCTTTAAGGGGAACTCCATTATCGAAATCTGAACCATCGCCAATGTTGAAACTAGGTTGTCCTATCCAGCATAAAAAAACAATCGAAAATAAAGAGAGGTTAAATATCAGTGCGATTGGCCTATTAAGCGCTTTCCTGAGAATCGAGACCAATGTTTTTCGCATTCAACCCTATGAAACTCTTCAAATTTGTCCGGAGCAGCGATACCTTTGCTTCGTTGCATCTTTAGACGAGGCATATTTGTCAACGATTTTTGTACGAGCTATAAATAGTCACTACAACTAGCACTTTTGAAATCTACGCGCATTAAGTACAACATACTACGAAAGCGGAAGTTGAGCTAAACCCCCGGTGACAGTGTTAACACATACTGCGAGAATGTTATATTGAATTGGCACGACAATCAGGCGTGCAGTGATTGCATTTAATCCACAATAATACGTGTTTCGTCCAATTGGGGAAAGTAAAAATATTGAAATTCTCTTTAAAATTGTATATCCGTTTGGGTCAAAAGGTTAATAGCACCTTTTTGACTTCAAAATCTGTCACGTCCATAGCGTCCTATTCTTAATGTTCTAGACCTACCAAAATGGAATCATCTGTGCTAAATTTTATAGTTGCTTTTGCAGAATACATACTATTCAACGGAGCTGGCTTTGGCTCCAACTTCCTTCAGTTTGTTTGCCAATGGAATGATCTGCAGACAACCAGCTTGCTTAACACGACCAAATTCCTTTCAAGTTTGAGAAGATGTTCTCCATTGCCTCCATTTACTTCAAATCCCTTAAAAATCTTCATGCAAAGTTTGCACTAAATCTGTCGATGTATACGCAAGTAAAAAGTCGATTTATATTGTGGAGCGTTGTTTTAAGGGAGTTGCAATAAGCACCAGCCTGATGGGCGAAAGCTCCCAATAGTTGATCCCAGCCTACTGCTTGGTGCCATCAATTTTTATCAAGCTTTCTATTTGCAAACCTTTGTGTTTATGTTTATTGCTTTTGCTGTGTTGCTCTGGATAAACGTGAGGTTTTTGAACTCCCTCTGGAGCTTTTACCTTGGAACCATGATTCATGGTGTGATTTTCTACCTCTTGTCAAATAGCTTTCAGGAAGTGATCCCTGGTAGGCTCTTTCATGATTTCAACTTAATATATGGTATCAGGGTCTCTAGAATCAACTTAAGTAATTTCTCCTCCCAATTGAACCTGTGGATCAAAACAATCCTTGATGGCAACATAAATCAAAAAATATGGTAGGGCCTTTTCGGGTAAAGCCTCCATAATTAGCCATGTTCCTTCTTAGAGTTGATTTTATACATCATTTTCAATCATGATAGGGTAGGGCCACAGATGCGCTCTAATAGCGTTGGGACATTTCCTTGAGCATGAAGGATCCTTGCTCTGGTCTGATCCTGAAGCATACTTGGTCTCCATTTAGCAACAGCATTCTGGAATGCTCGTGATACTGCAGAAAGATACTGTTTGTCCTTACTTGAGGACTTCTACCTTGGAGACAGCCTCCCCAAATCTGCCATTGACTGTTGCTTCTATACATCATTTAACGGTCAGACATTCTTTCACTAGAGGAATAAATCCTGGAGTTGTAGATTCAACCATCCATTCTCCCCAATCTTTTTGGAGATTCTGAGTTTTTGGCAGGTGTTGCCTCCTTTGTTCTTTTGCTTCTCCAGAGTTGTTGTGTTACTAAGACCGGAGAGGCATCTAGGACACTCAGGCATTTGATACTTGGTCAATTTCCTTAGTATCAACCTCCAGTTTACCATTTCTATCATCTTTTTGCAGAAAGATGATTCAATTTTTAGTGCCAGCAATGGAGCTGTACGTCAGGTTTATGTGGCAATATATCTTCCTCCTTTGTAATTTCTGATGTTGCGCTGGCTTACTCTTTATTCATGATAAAATTCACCTTTTATGAGATTCCTTGACTTCCCTGCAAAAAAATGGTACTGCGTTGTGGGCGTCAATGCTTCTTCCTCATGGCTGCCACTCCAGGGCATGCAAAGTATGTGAATTGTCAGATGCATTGAGTTACACTTGAGCCATTACATTACGTAATCAGCTTTTGCTATATTGCACTGGGTTTGCCTGCGGTTGAATGATGTTCTTGAAGTAAAATCTATCTACAGTGTATGAAGTCTACAATCGCCTAGTAAGAATTTATCAAATTTTATTCTACAAAGATTACCTTCAAATAGACTTGGCGTTATGACTTGATCTAACATAGCATTGGTGGATTCAAAAATTTACATACCTCACTGAAGAACAGTCTGTGACTTTTTACTAGTTATTTTGCATTGACATTGGGAAAATGTAAAAATAGGCATTATGGCTTATTATTGTATTGCTATTATGAGTTAAAGTCATGTTGCTGCTGATTCTACTGAATTATTGCAGAAGTTATTAATGTTATGTTTGCTGTAACATCAAGTCAATGTTGCTTGTGTTGAAGAGTCAACGCTTTGTGAAAAATCAGAGTATGTTGTAGTGGGTGGAAAGTCAATATCATTTATATTCTCACTTTCATTTTTGTAGCAATTTTAGAGTCGCACAACGACAGGTTTTGGGCAGAACATAACCCCGTCCAGCACAGGTGGGTTAGGGGTAAATAAGGATAAATGAATCGGCTGACGGTCAGATAGGATGTTTGCATACACCAATCTTGACATCCTGTATAGATCAAATCCATGTCGACCCGACGACGACGACGATGCCGTAGGAATGACACAGCTCTCAATGAAGGAAGTGAAATTTCGATGGAAAGAGGACACTTTTTAGATCTACCCCCAGATATTATTTCAAGTATCTTGGCAACGTTTTGTGATGGCAGAAGCATTTCGACGTTTCTTATTGCAATCCTATCATCGACGAGTATGTCTGCAGAGGGAACACAGATAGTACAATTTGCACTGCTGGTACGCTACGAACAGCTGATTCAAGGAGTAACGAATGCCGATTTGAAAGATATTGTCATTCCTAAATTAATGCAACAGATTCGTGATCATCCTGGTGGCAGTGCTTCACGTTTGGAATCCCTCAAGTTCCTTTCGGAACAATGTGCTATATTGGATTACTTTGAAACTCATTTATCAGTCTCTAAGGAACATTGGTTAATTTGGTGTGGTGAATTTGAAACCTTTTACGGGAATGTGCAAGCCTACATCACTTCACCCTATTGGTCCATGAATGCAATTGATAGTTGGTATCGAGATTTGGAACTAACTCAGTTCTCCATCGTACGACCACGAGTACACATTGACAGGCCACAAAACGCACCGTTTGGTTCCATATTAGGAATAAGACGGCATGACATTCATCTTTTAGACCGGCTTCGACTTAAACTTGAACCAAATGTACACGACGAGAGCGACTATTGGAAGGGAATGATGACTGCCATCCAGTTTGCCTACGATCCTGACCCTCCTCTTATCATTACGCCTCATACGTATTCACTCGTTGCGGGCCATCGAGAGTTTCATATTCCGACTTGGACTCAAAAGGAAAAGTCACTCTGTTGCTACTGGGATGATTTGGTCGACTTTGACGATGACTCTGTAATGCATCTCGGAGAAAGAATCATACGTCTCATGAATAAATTTTGTAGCATGCACATATCTTCGGCTTCCTCATCATCTCTTTCATTCGAAGATTCATGGAAAATGGCTAAATTAGAGCACACAGCTTCAGTTTGCGACGAGGATGGTAGTGAAGAGTCAAGTGATGACCAGTCTCAAGGCTAAGGATAAAATATAAACCTGGCTAAGTCGTCTATGCATTTATTTTTAAATGTTGATCAATTTAGAGATATAAGAAATCTAATCTTCACCATTACCAGGCGCATGAGAACCGTGGTCATCCATCCCAAAAACAAAAATGGGAAAATTGGCTGGAGGTGCTTGACTAGGAGGAGCATGGCAGTATTCTAGAGTATCCAATGCTTCCGCATTGGTATCTGCCCAAAGTAGAAATTTTGAAAGTTGATTGGGATGAAGAATAGAGGTAAATTGGTTGGCAATTTGTGCCACACCTTCGTTCCATAACCAAGTCTTTTCTTTCATAGCATCGAGGCACTGGATAAATGTTTCCATGGCTTCCACTTCCTTGTCTAAGCCCTGGCAGGAGATACGAATGTTTTCTTTCTGGCTATCGGTAAGATTCAATAAGGCTTGCAACTCTTGAGAGATTTCAGAATCCGGATTTTCTACCAGGGACAAAAGAACCTGCTGTTCACGCTGAGTCTCTCGTAGAAATTCCACTTGTTCTCGCTGCTGCTTGATAATATCTTGAATCAATTGGATCCTCTCTTCATTGGAAAGTTCTTGTTGGCCACGTTCCATGCTAAGTGCTTCTAATAAGGCCTCATGAGATGTACCCCATGTGTGGGCCTTGAGCTTTTGTAAACTTGCTTCCAAGACCCCAACTTCACCTTCATATGAGTCAACCTATTAAAACCGAAGCCAAGAAGTAGCACTTGTAAGTTCTCGTTATGACGATGAGGAGACGGAAAGTTGCAATCCACGTACCAGGTTTTTCTTACGCAATCGCCGCAGTCGTGCCGATGCACGATTTCGGGCCAAACGCTTCTTACGCTTTTCTTCCTCCGCATTTGCACGTGCTGCGTATGACTGCATGTCGGGTAATGAGAGAGATCTTGATCCTGCCGTTTGCGGTGTGGGCGTTACGTTCATAGGATGCTGCAATGCGGGAGGTTGCTGTGGAGGAGGTACCTGGTGCATCACCTGCATCGGAATATGCTGAGGTTGAGAGTGAGGAAGAGTCTGAGTAATGGGAATGGGCATAGGATTCGGAGGAGGAGGCACTGACACATGATTTGATAAAGGATTCGGAACATAAGAATTAACCAATGTTGGGTCATTTGGTTGTCCTTGAAACTGTTGTAAATTTGGACATGATGCAGACATGATTTGTGACTGTTGCATTCGAGCAGCGGCTTCTGCACCCCTGCGATATGCCTCTTGAAGTGCCTTTGCGTAGTCGTCCGTAGATTCTGGTAGAGGAATTTCTTCGATTACGGTGCTCGGAATAGCAGGAACCGAAATAGACATTGTACTATTGGATGGAGAGATTACAGAATGCTGCTGTTCCATGGAATTTATCACTTGCTGTTGCTGTACTTGCTGGGGATGATGAGGTGGTGCTAGTTGTTGAATGGCTTGAGCTTGTTCAGGTTGTTGATGATGGTACGGTTGTTGCTGATGATCCTGTTGATATGCTTGGTTGTTTTGGTGTTCATGTTGATACTGATGAGGATGTTGATGACATTGATTATCGAGTGGATACTGATGTGCTTGATTCGATTGGTGATTTTGATTCTGATTCTGATGTTGATGCTGATGATGTTGGTGTTGCTGTTGTTGTTGTTGAGGATGCTGCAACTGTTGATAGCTCTGTTGTTGCTGAGGGGCAAATGCTGGCAATGGCGGTGTGCGCCATTGACCAGTCATTGCCTGTCGCTTTGAAGTGTCGTTTAGATCATCCATCCTCGATAGATTTATAGTAACAACTGGAATGGAATCCTCTCAAATGAACGAAGGGTGACGTATAAGATATTACTCCGACTTAGCTACAATTGTCATACTAGCACTGTCGATTTCAATTTTACCGCACCTTACTGAAAGTAGTAATGAAATTAACTTTCTATAGCTTCGAGTATCTAAGTGGTGGCCAGGAAAGCTATTTCCTAATGGCCGTTCTCGTCTTGTTTATTTCGGGATGAACTCAAATTTTATGATACTAACATTTGAGGACATCTCTATCTAAATTTGAGTGATAAGCTGAGTTTAGACCGTCATGAGACAGATTAGTTATACCCTTCTGATGGTATTTGGTAATGCGGTTGGCTGCGTAGCCAATGCCGCAAGGCTATCATCACGTGGGAATTATCTCATTGGAAAAGCAACTTAGTTAACTTTATTATTGTTGCGGGAAGAATTGTTGAGTTCTCTTACTTTTTCTCATTTCATAGTTTGAACAGGATGCTTAAGGGAGTGACATGCTTCACTAGACGTAATACACTGAAAGTATCAGTTGCCAGCGATCATGTCTAGTTAATGTGTTACGGTTGAAAGGAAATCATTCCGGTTGTTAAGAACCATAATCCAATTTACAGGAAGTCATTTTGATTGTTCTGAATATCCTGACAAAAGACCGCAAATTCCAGTTCTCCAGATTTTTAAGATTGAGATTCTACTATCTGTCATCTGTCTCAAAGAAATCCTGAAGGAATGCTCATGAAAACTATACCGGACCAATGAAATGAAAGTATCAACTATCAAAAATTCCAAATCTTACAACAAACATAATGGCAGAAGATTAATTAGGTTGACCATGCAGTTTTGAAGGATGAACTGGTAAAAAAGGATATGATATCGTAAAGTCATTTTTACGAGAGCAATGTATATCAAAAGAATTCCTAGAAATATAAAAAAAACATACTCAGAGACAGGAAATCAAATATAAATCAAATTTGTCATATGCATCCGAGATATCAAAGGGTGGCACCCTCTTACGCATTTTGAGTCGTTACAATAGAAACAAGGGTGGAAAATTGGCAGCTTTAAGTAGTTTAAATATCAAGGGAGCTTTCTTTATTTAATTTCCGAAAGGATTAGTAGACAAAGATCCTCGCGATGAAGTAGCAACAAAATCAAGAAAGTAGTAGCTGAAGGAATTCGGTCTTCTTTTGTTGAATGCAATTGTTAAAAGTGCCCGGTTGTAATTGAAATGATAGGAGAGATTCATCATATAGGAAAAATATTCATAAGATACAAGTTGTGTGTCGACAGCAAAGCGTGTCTTTTCAAGGACTCCATTTGATTGTTCAAATAAAGTCTTATCGAGATGTTATTGACCCTCTAAAGTATCCATCTTTAGAAACTTCGATGGAAGATGCCTGTCCGCCAGGAATTGTAAATTCAAATAGCTTTCCATTTCCGAAGTTACCGTCTCCTTTTGCCAATATAACTTGCCCGTCGAAGAGGTCTGCTACAAGATTAAATGACCCATTTTCTATTCCGTTATCTGCGAGATCATTAAGAACAAACCAGTATTGACCTGGTTCCAGTTCAAAGGTTTCATGCACTTTCGCATGTGGTGTCGTATAGTAGTCATAAGTGACACCGTCGAGTAAAGTCGGGTTAGGCAATGGACCTCTAAGTTCCCATGATGTTTCATGAGGTGAAGCATCTAATTCAATATCAAGCTCAACATTTACTGCGTTCAAAGTTTTTAGTGTGATTATCATCAATGTAGAAAACAAAAGGAATTGATACCGCGATACCATCATCAATGTTGTCACCTTTGGCTTTGTGAAGTGCATTCGTGAAAGAAGTCGGCATAATGAATATCCTTAAACACTATTGAAGTTGTGAAATAAATATACGTCTATACTGAGCAGTTGAAATTCACAGTACCAGAAGAAAAGTGGGACGTCTAATTGTGCAGATAATTTCATCAGAGAAACCGTGTCTTCACTTTGGCATAAAAGGGAAACATTTTAGCTTCCTAACTTTGCATGCATCGATCAACGGACTCTACTTAAGTTCACACAAGATAAGCAAATCCCAAAGACCTATACAACATAGGAATAGTCGTGAAGCCAATCACTTACAACTGGGTGACTATACATTGGCGTTATCATTGACCTTATGGGTATTTGACCATCTAGCATGCTCATGAGATTTTAGAGGAAGATAGAAAAGGCTCCATGAAGCACGAATCGTATATCTAAGTAGGATCAGAAACGCCCAGAATCTTTAAAGTGTACCTTAAAAATGTAACAAACATGTGATGGTTGCATTAGGAAGGGTTAGTATCACGTGGAATGACTAATTTCACAATCTAAGAAATTCTCAAAAGCGACCTGACTGGTAGAAAGATCATGGAAAGAGGAACTGAAAGGCCAAATGGGATAGCCTGGAATAGTCATTTGCATATACTGCAAAAACGTTACAAGACAATACCCGCAAAATTTAAAGAGATAAGTAGGACGATTAAGTTAAATGAAAGAAGAAATCGAAATAGATTAAACATCAGATGTTCATTATCCTTACCAGACAAGCGAAGCAGATCCAAGCAAAGAATAAACAATTTTTTTGGATGGTAGCCTCCCAAAATAGGAGAAACATGAAAAAAGTTCAGGTGCGATCCATAGAACAAAGGAAAAAAGGATCAAGTGAAAAGCCCTGAAAGGCATCTCTATGACTAACTTGAAGACCTCTTTTCGATCCAAGTTAGACCGTTAAAACAACAATACAACAGGAATAGTTTGCTTGAGGCTGTTTCTTAGATGAATGAGTGTGAGAGTCTGAAAACCATTATGAAATGATATTTGGAACCCATCTCATGAGAGAATCGAATACTCCTAAATTATGGGAGAGGACAACACATGGGAAGCACATCGATTCCCTATACCAACTTTCAATCAGGGCACAAGCAAATTATGTGAAGTGTTTTGTAACTCTCTTATCAATCCAGAGCAAAGCTTTAGGTTGTAACTTAGGAAAAGGGAATATTGGAGGACAACTACAGTCTTTTAGATATTTATCAATTTTTAGAAACCTTATAGCAACTTAAGTGGTGCCCAAAACGAGGAACTTCAAAGAAATGCGTGGGATGCATGCACCATCCTTCTAGGTGGACTAGAAAACCTGGATATGTCACTGTATAACCCATGAATAATTAGGGCGTAGCCGAAACCACGGAAGTTCACAATTTGGAAAGCAGCAAAAGAGTACCTGAGGAAAGCGATATACACCCCCAAATCAATAGAAGACCTGGCATTGAAGAGAAAATAGCAATTCTTGTATGGATTGACATATTCTGCTCTAATCACCGTGTTCTTGGAGTGCTAACATTTTTCTCTCAATCAGGAAGCTCCCAAAATCCGAGCAGTAGTAGAATCCTTGGGGGACATAAATCCCTTTGTACTATATTCAGAATACTAGAAGATACAACTTTAACTAGAAAACATTAATTCAGGTCACATTGTACCAACATTCGGAGACGTACATTATTGCTCGTACATGCAATGATGAAGATATCAGCTATATTAGCACATCAAATCAACTACAACTGAGAAGAATTACGGCTGTTATTTTTTGTTGACAAATTTTAGATGATACTAATCAAAAATCTCTTAAATGTAGGTGATAATAAATCACATGTTTTTCATTAGGTGTAACATGAGTTAAATTTTTCATTCTAAATAAAATAAGTCAAAAGATATTTTGGTCGACCAGAATAATTTTAGAATAGGCTGATCTAAAGGAATGTTATGATAGAGAAAAATTAGTCTATCAAGATTCAACTCTTGTATGTTTAGAAAAAGAAGAGTAGCTTTTTATAATGTTCTAAAATAGGTCATTTGACAATTGTTGATAATTCACAAACAATTTACTTTAGAGTAGTATCAAAGCCATTCTTTTTTTGAAATAATGATGATGGAGGTTACATTTTAGTTTAGTCGTAATTACGTAACATGTTCGGGATTGTTACATCACTCTGAAAAATATCCCAAACCTCTTTCCCGACAGCGGAACACCACAAAAAAGAAATCTCCAACAATGAAGAAACGTAATCCTTACCGACGTCTCGGTCGATCGACATCGCATAAATGGGCTTTGCTTCGTAATCTTGTAACGTCTCTAATAAAGCATGAAAGGATCGTGACGACTGTTCCAAAAGCCAAAGAATTACGCCGATTGGCGGACCGTATGGTAACACTTGCAAAGGAACCACCAGAGAAACGGCTTCATGCAATCCGACAAGCCAATGCTATCATCTACGAGAAACCTGTTCTGACGAAACTTTTTGAAGTTCTTGGACCTCGTTATGAAAAGCGTGAAGGAGGATATACACGTGTGTTAAAGTTAAGTCAGCGACGTGTCGGCGACAATGCAGAAATGGCTGTCATGGAATATGTGGATCGTCCAGGTGAAATCCGAGCTGCAAGACCACCCTCTTCATTCCAACGGGAAATTATGGAAAAGTTTCTTAAAGAAAAACTAGGGATTAATCCCCCCACAGAAGAGCAAATTCTAGATTTGGAGTCTGACATGGAAAGTTTAAACATGAATAAGGAAAAGACATAAACACTTGTTACCTTACTCAGCCTTTACAATCAGTTACACTTCACAAAAAATCTTAAACGTGAATAAGGAAAAGACATAAACACTTGTTACCCTACTCAACCTTTACAATCAGTTATTTGATCGACTAGAAAAAGTGTATTCCTTCGAAAGGCTAAGGTATTGCTGTATGCTGATTGACATAGATATTTTCTCCAAATTGTATTAAATAAAGCCCTACGAGAAGAACACCACCACCTAACCATGTGTACCATCCTGGGATGGGTTGCATTCCAAAGAAATAGCCCAAGCAAGAACCAAATAAAGGTTCCAAAAGCATAACAGTCGATATCGTCAACGGTGATACATATTTCACGAGATAGCTTAGGAGAGTGTGCCCCATGATGCCTGGACCAACCCCTAAGTAAATAGCATACCAGATGTAAGGAACTTGAAACATTCCCATCGCTGAAAAACCATCACAATTCATCTCTCCTAAAAGCAAGGCCACTGCAAGACAAGAGAGATATGCAAAAAGCGACACGGCAAAAGGAATAAATCCATAATGGCATCCATGATCGCAACTCTTTTCCTATCACCAAATACGCAGAGACTGCCATAGCACCAATTAGGGCAATAAAGTCTCCTCGTATGGAAGGCGAATGTG
>CAAAJI010000091.1:149897-167043 GCA_900642245.1 Fragilaria radians | reverse complement strand
AAAGTTAGCACTGTGGTTACTGGGTTCCGGTAGTCACAAGGATACTGATGGCAAGATAAGTCAATGATTGTTCCTGTCCTGTGCTTAAAATCCTAGCACGTTCAGGTGGGACATAACGACAGTTAGGATATAAGGATCAAGGTCACATAGCTGAGAGGAGAAGCAGCAATGTTGAGAATTTTTTATTGGCTTCACAAATGGATGGTTGACAGAATCTAGTTGGGTTCATGTAAAGTTACAAGTCTGTACTTACTTTTGTGATGCTACCTTGTGGAGGCATTCTCCTGGGTTTTGCCCTTGGAACTTTCCATGAGTAACATCCAATCATAGAATTCATTTTCTAAGAGTCAATTCCGGACTATAAACATACAATATCAAACTAGTTCCCTGATAGGGTTAGTGCAATCTGGGGGGGGCTAACAACCTAAAAGTTGTATGGAACTTCTCACAATAAATCTAATGTTCCTCTAAAGGCCACTTAATTTAGATGCATTGGAGTGAAGGTTATAAACAAGAATGGATGATATGCCTCAACGTAATTACAACGGCAATTCTGCTAAGTATAGATCCATAATTGGATGGACCAATCCCGCATGAGTAGGTTCAAAGTGTTACCAAGGAAGCTGAGAGCTGTCACAAGACCTCTGACTTATCTCAAGAATTTTGAAAGGAAGAATCATTGATACAACGTGCCCGGGTCATTCCATATACTTTATTGATGATCTTTCAAATCGGAAAAGATTTCTAGGCTGAAACTTGTTAAGGAATTCCAGATGACCTGACATCTTGAAAGGGAACTGAGATTTCGGATTACCGTCTAAGTTGATGCTGTTCATGCCCATGACTTGATAACAAAAAGATCCATTTCTGGTATTCCTGTTACGTGAAATAAAATCCCATTTAAACGGGTTCCTAAACTTCCAAAAACTGTTGAGAAATCAGCTTATCAGCTTATGGATAATAGATAGTAGCCTCAAGGACAGTAATGGCCACTTTAATTGCCTTAAAACGAAGCACAGTATGATGGAATACTATAGTGCACGTGAAGCTATAGCAGTCATGATTACTGCTATAAAAGTGAGGAAGATTTGAGTGGCATCTTGCCAAATGCTCTAGGTAATCAGGCATTTTGGCATCTTTCAAAAACATGTTATTCCATACCCCGGAGGAAGTTTCGGGTGAATCTGTTAGTTTACAGATGAGTCAAGGAATCAGATTGTTTGCACCCAAGTAAGAACTGAGATACTTTTATATCACGTAAGAATATTGCTTGCACATCCTGCGAGAATGTGTTAATTTATAGAGTTGAATTGCAGAAGATTGGATTTTATTTTTTCATGCGAGTTGCTTAATTGCAGTAATAAAATTTTCCTGCCTAGCATTAAGGTCTGAAAGAATGTTCTGAATAGTTCGCACGCACGATTGAAGCATAAAAATCTCAGGGTCTAAAATGTAATCCTTTGCAATCAACAACTTGGTGGTGAAGTGCTACTATGATTATGCTGTTGGGAGAGCTGGGTCTGCCGGAGTGATTCCCGTAATTAGAGCTTTGAAATAGTTCAAGATGATGCTGACACTGCCCCATGTTAATCCTACAACCACTCCGGCGTCCACTATGTTTCTCCAGGGGTATGGTAATTTTTTCACGGCGGCTACAATGGCCGCGACACCAAGTGTTACGCTCCAACTTACTATGACTCGTTTTTTGGTGGCATGAAAGAGTCCCATGGAATAGAAGGGAGCCAGTAAGAAATGATGAAGTTTTGAAGACCCGAATTGCATGGTGAACGAGCGGGATACCACAAGTGGTGCAAACTTCGTTTGAAAACCTTTATATCCCTCTGCGTATGCGAATCCAAGGCAAGTGATGATATAAGCTCTTTTAATAGTACTCGTAAGTAATAGAGAAAGAAGCAAGAGCACAGGGTACATTGCTGCCACTTACGCGAGCTGTAATTGTGACAAAGGTGTAGCACCTTTTGCAAAGGGTTCCAAAGCCACTGGGAGGACTCGTTGTATCGCTTTTCCCAGAATATACAAAACTCCAGTAGTTCCATAGATTGATGATGCCAGCTTCGAGAATTCAGTGAAGGGACACTTTGATTCTCCATTAGAAGAACCCTTGGAAAGATTTAATTCGCCACCACGGAAAGGTTTTGCACCTTCTCGGAAGCCACTAAGCTTAGCTTGCTTCGGAGCACCATAAGAAACTGGTAGCATAAAAAGTGAATGAGTAGGCGATGAAGAGAACGCACTCGCAAAGTGCAACCCAATAATGCTTGATATTAATGTAACACGCATGTTCCCTTTTATATAGATTCGATTTAAATGGTGATTGGTATCCAAATATCCAAGACACTTACTTGTGCATGGAAATACTTGCACTCTCTAGGCTTTTCATAAATGTACTGCAATAAGTCATAGTCGGGTAGTAGTGGGTAATGATTTCGAAAACATTCTATACTTAAATGCTTTCTTGATGTCAAAAAATTTAGTAACATGACATTAAAATTAGGAATACTCTTGTTTTCGATCGCAGCGATAAGTTCTGGATTTGGCGGACCTATGAGATCAAACCAAGCTTCTTTTGCTTCTAGCTCTGGAAATGATGATATTGCAACAAGCGAAAATGAATTGGTAGAAGCGGAAGTCACAGATACAGGAATCCCATTGCTTCCTGCAAGCGATTCAAACGCAGATATACCCTCGATTAAACTAGGTGAGACTATTCGATTTGAAGAAATGGGTCCTATTATTATCAATCTGGACGGAACTACCAGGAGAATCGAAAATTGGAATGAGATGTCAGACCATGAGAAAAAAGTCAGCTGGCGTCGAATTGCGAAAAGGAACGAGGAACGTCGGAAAATTCTCATGGAAAAACTACAACAAGACCAAAAGTCTGAAAATCTCTCTGATAATCAGTCAGTATAGACGCTACGCGTATCACTAATTACCATCAATAATTTGTGGTTCAATTTCTTCGCGTCCTAGTCGCGTGTGATATCTACACCAAATGATACCCATCACCCTAAATAGACCTACCTGAAGGTTAAATAATGAATGCATACAATTTTAGAAAAGGAAGGAGCACATCTAAGTCTTTTCAAATTAGATTTTTTGACCCTTTCGGATTAGATGTTTAGTATTATTTTGACTCCTCAAGATTAGATGAGTGTAATTCTCACTCCTCAAGATTTTCTGAGTTCCTAGGATGCGACTGAGCGAAAAGCTACTACCTTTCGCCTTAAAATTCGTCGCGTTCGATATCTTCTACTAAAGCTTGGATTTCATCTTCATCCAGTTCTTCGAGACGTTTCGCTATCACTGCATTTTCATAGTCCTTAAGTTGCTTCGCGTAAGTCATATCCTTTGTTGCTACACGAAAGATGTACGTGCTCACCCATAGAACAGTCGTGAAGAAAGTAAATCCAACGCCAATCCACTTTCCAGCTTCAATACCATCAACCCCAAAGACTTTAGTTACGAACTGATAGAATATGATTGGGACTACAAACAGTACAAGGCTCAGGAAAAGGGCACCACCTTTGGTACCAGGATCTAACAGCATCGGAAGCTTCTTCTCATCTCTAGCAACAGATGTCAAATCATCTTCGGCAAGAAACAAAAGTGATTGCTGGAAACCAGGATTTCTTTCAGAAAATATTTTCTTTCGACTTATTCTGGTGTTCTGACGTAAAGGGAAAACAAAACCTTCCACCAAAACAAAACATAGAATAAGAAGAGAAGTGAACGCTACGTTTCGAAGGCTTTGCATTGAAGTCTTCGTAAATGGGAGGAATACTGAACAGTGAACCCCCCTTTCCTGACGCAGCTCAATCCAAACAAGTATTTCGTTCACTAGTAGAGTAAAATTTTAACTTTTCAGTAATGTTAAAGCTAAAATGTAAAATGGAAAAGAAATCATTGAGATAGAATCTGTAAAAACTACAAGTAGATCATCCCATCTATTACAGAGGAATGTGATCCAATTTAGAAAGGATAAGTTCAATATGTACAGTTTCATTTATTTCGGCTTCAATTGTTACTCTTCCCAACAATTTATCTTCAGGCATTTTTGTTCTGCCCAATCCTTAAATCTTCACTCAACTTGATCCTAACACATGCATTGATATATCACAAAATCCACACATCACATTCTGGTTCATCAAATCAAAAAGAGAATATCTAGGCATAATTCTCATCTCCTCTTCAGAATAATAGCAATTATTGAGACTTCTCTTATATTAAAAAAAAACAAGAATATTTATTGATATTATCTCGAACAATGCTAGCCTGCAATTAAGATCCCGACCCTGAATGACCTGCAGAATAATACGCGTAGACATACCCTTTCCTTGGATTTTCAAGGACTTTAGCATCGGATGACTCTCAACCCAAGAAGGTAATTAAGTCCTGCAACCAGCCGCTTTTTCAAGAAAGTACTTTACCTTTGATCATTTTCTTAACCAAGGAAATACAACCTTGTTTAAGTTTTAGATCTCATGTTGTCGCAGCTCGAGTCAAATGCTGGCAAACTCTTAATAATTAAAAATGCAATGCCTTTATTTCATCACTCCTTGAATAAATTATCAAAGTGTCATGAAGAGAGATACAACACATCAGAAAGAATCTTATGGGAGTCCAAAGAAGTAACCAACACTGAGTTGGAAACCTCCGACAAAGAGATAGAGGTCATAACAGATATAGGCGGAAAGAGGTCACAAAGATTATTAAGCATCAGAATATCGTAGATGATGAAGAGAGAAAGGGAAATCATGGATTGGAAAAAGTTATCTCAATATAACGACGGAAATTTCAAAGCGGTAGGCACTCAAAACTTTAACCTTTTTTGGTAAAGGAAAACAAGAAACTCCTGGAGGCTTAGAACAATCAAAATGATGAAGCTACCAGAAATCAGAAAATGTACTTCACAGAACTATTGAGTCCTGATTCGAGTTACAGCATAGTGAATGGTAAGGGAACAGTTAATTAAACATTCCTATAATTTGTATAGATGGTAACAATGTTTTGGAAAGAAAAATGGTTAAAATATCTATAGCCAAAAAATCATATCCTTGGATAGTAGACATACATATAGTATTTTTTGTGATAACCGGTACATTAGAAAAGGTGATATTTTGGCACACGGAGTAGCAATATCTTGGAAGTCCAGGAGTCAAACTTATATCAGCACTAATGCCAAGAACATTCCCGTATCAATGCCATCAGGACGAAATACATTTCATACAAATTTGATGAACAGATTGATATTTAATGTAGATCATCTTCAACTGCTACTTTTACATGATAGCTCTCTTTGGCTTTACAGCTTGCCTAGTTCTTGTTTCACACCGTCATTGTCATTGTGCAAAGTTGAATGATTCGGGCGAGAATATTACAACTTAAGTTCGTTTTTTTTTATGAATTTTACTCTCTTCTTCATCATCTATTTGAATGCATGGTTGAATTACACATAGAGTCTAAACTAGAACAGAGCTTCTGATTTGTTCCTCTCAACACAGGGGATACTCAGCATTCTTTCATAATAATCCCTTTGTTTCTGTAGGGGCTTGATATTAGGTATCATCTTTGTCATTGTGTTTCTTTTTGTCCATGAAAGGATACTGGCTCCTGTTCATGATTCAATAGCATATCTAGAAAGAATTGGTCCGTCTCTGCTGGTACCGCAAACATGCCAGAAACAATCATCCAAGTGTTTGATTTATACAATAGATAGTGTTCATTGCATTCTCAAGATGTAAACAGTTATATACTTCATCAGCATTTGTATTTACATATTCAGGAAGCCACAAGGAAGGCTACATATAATGAATTGAGATTTGGTTATGGCGGAACTATAGTCTTGGTAAAAATCAGAAATACCGGTGAAAGGACTCTTACGATTGATACGAGGAAACATGTATTCCGGAATATTGTTGATGATAGACTAGCGGATAATATATCCTTAATCCAAAGAATAGTAAGACGTAATGTGGTTGACCTTCAAGAAAGAATTTGAATGAATACCATTTCCCGAACGTACAGGATGGTATGCACAGAGAAGTTGACCTGTATGATGAGGGGGATAGAAGTAAGCTCTCGTCTATTATATTTTGATATCCTGATTATATCACATAATTTATGAATATACTTTGGGCACTAGAATCCACCCTGGCTTATTCTTTAAGCAATTTCTAATATTAGAAATCATAACTAGAGGGAAAAGATGGCTATTGCTTCCCGTGAAAAATGGGTAGTTCTTTGGCAAATGTAGGGCTATTTCGAGTTGTCTGATTATTTTCAGTTTGTTAGTCTAATTCATTTACGAAACAGATTTAAGTCAGTGATGTTACTACAGTTTATTTTGGAAAACTTAAATTAAAAAATGTTCTTGAAGTTAGTAAATTAGGGTGCTTCCTAGGCTTATGCCGTAACTTTATCACTTAACTGATTTTTTCTATTGGACACTTTTTTTCTGTGTCTTTGTCATGTTGACTTGGGTTGTCCAGCATATTTCAGGGACCTATTTTTGCATTTTGTTTTTCCAATCACGCAAGGTTTGTTTTACAACTTCCACGAAATTACTAGTTCAGATTTGATAATTCCTTTTCCTTTAACATGATCTCTTCTGAAGCATCTGATACACTTTCTTCATATCATCATCATCTTTGGAAGCCTTCATCGTTTTCTTATGCATATTTTTGGCAGCAACTTGTAAGGGGTTAGGGGTTAGGATTTGGGACCATTTCCATACAAATAGGCAAACAAACTGACACTTTCCTTCTTCTCTTATGCATATTTGTGGTAGCAATTTGCATCATTTACTACTTCTATGCGGTTTCCTTTCCCAGTCAGTAGCCCTTGTTGAGCATCCGTTGTGCTGTGAATCCGTCCATTCCAGTACTACATACATCCTCCCTAACCTTTGCCTTCACCTTTGTGCTCCTAATCAAAAATCTGCATGTTCGGTTTCCCAATTTTCAATTGTCCAAGTTCTTGATTGTGACAGATCATTTGAAGTGTTGTTATTAATTTAATTTGCCGGAATATCTTGCATTCCAGAGTAGTATTTCTCTGTCATTGTGTTGCAAGGCAGAAAAGAAAGCAAAAACAGAAAAAAACGTTGTCAGTCTAGCTCTTGTCCAAAGTTCAAGCACAGATTGACTTTGCTTGATACAGCTCACCACACATATTTTGATCAGGTAAAAGCATGAAAGACATAGTTATTATAAAAAACTACCAATATTGTTTTGGTGATCCATACCAATGTGATCTTGTGCCATTTATGGATTTTTTCTTATCATCTGTATATCCAAGAGGGAAAGTGAGAGAGGGATCCATGAAAATTATGCAACAAATCAGAGGTGTTGCCAAGGTAAGCATATGTGTGATATGTGGAAACATCTTTTTGCCAGAAGAATTTAATGATTACGAGTGCTAAAAGGGAAGGAAATACATCGCAAATTTAACCCATTAACTGGAGACCAGCCAAACAAAAGATCTTACGAGCAGCTGGTTCAGCCAATCACAAATTCTAATTTTATGCTGTAAAGTATACAGTTGTATCCAAGAAATGTCAAAAGCCGAAAGCGAAGCATTAAGGAGATGTATCATTCGAGAGTATTATGTGTGCTTGAAAGTGAAGGAATATCTTTTGATTTGATACTTTATGGAAACGAAATAACTTCTGAAGTAGAGTTATGAAGAAGAAGATCCTCTAGAAATCTTCTTCCAAGCACCTAATAACCATCAGATATAACTAGGATATATTAGGCGTTAGGAGTTGTGATTGGCTCTCACAACTCCAATAGGGCCAAATGAGAGCTCACTTAGCCAATCACTACTGCCATAATCCCAAAATTATCTGATAAAGATATAGGTTGGGTATATCTAATTAGTATGTGCCCGATATAACACATAAAAATATCCAGGTAGTGATATCAACCAAAGATTACGTAAGTAGGCATTTTAGTGATCACATCTGATTATGAACAAAAACTTACAACTTTCAACCTCAAACTAATCTCTAAATCCAGATGATCAACGAGCTACAACCCTATTATAATTGTTTCAAAATAAAAATCATGTGATACAATTCTTCTGAATTCCTTTCTGGAAGGGTTTTGCTCCAAATTTTTGTTGAAATCAATTAAGAATCCAATTAATCTCCTGATGATTTTCTCTTTTCAAATTGAGTAATCAAATTAATTGCAGCAAGTTGCGGAAGTTGTTCAGATAGTAAAGCATGATGATATAAATGATTGTTGACTTGGCTCAGTAAATGCACATGTGATGTTTCGTTAGAGATGGGACATTTATACCAATTTATAATCTACTCTCGCTGAAATGACCACATATAAAAATGTTGCTCCGGAGGTGGCTTAAAATGATCCATGGAAATCATTTCATTTAAAATGATGATCTAAAATCTTTAATGTCTAGCTCATTCAGGAATCAACCGTTATTCTCTTCATAAATCAGTATTACAAAAAAAATTGAGCAAAACGCAAAAAAGGCAGGTGAAATGTGCAAACATGCAAATTTCTTTCAATATATGATATATAACCGCATACAACTTTCAAGAAATACGATATTTCGAGATTCAATCCATGATGCATCATCGCTCAAGATAGCTTATACCACTTTTCCTCTGCATTAAAAATGAGGTACTCATTCAGTAGAGATTACAAATATCAAATAAAGGTGTCGCATGACAACGTGATTACAGAAGAGCAAGAGAATTGGAAGCAATCAAAACTCTTAGGTGAATAAATACATCATATAATAACCTTAAATCAATGAAAATCAAGTTAAAGTGGTATAAGAGATCTCAAATCTAATGATAGTCTATGATAGATTGAATTTAAATAATTGAAGAGATTCGAAATATAAATACTTTGACCTACGTGTTTCCCTGATACTTTGTTCTACATTTTTCCCTGAGATAAGCGAACATAAAATATTCTGGTAAGGAAAAATAATATTTTGAATGAGTATGTTTGAATGAATATACTTCACTACGATCCTAAAATAAAACAAGGAATTCAATATGCTTAAGATTTGCGAATCAATATTTCAGCTTGGTAGATGATGGATGACAATTAGACCATCAAACGCTTTTCGCCCAATAAATGCATAGAGATTACATTCGTTTTCTTGACGATGGCATTTGTGCACTGCACAATCCTTTAATCCTCATTCGATTTGATCTAAAATACATATATTGCTATATCCAAATCTAAATATCAATATAGAGATTATTTTAGCACAATTCTCAGTTCTTCTAGATATGATCAAGAGTTAGGCTTGAAAGTCACGGGATTTTTTGAAACCATCTCGACCAATGTTAGGCTGCAGTAAAGATGCTTATCCTGAATGTCATCTGGAATTGTAAGAATAGATTATCCTTTTCCTTTTTGGAAACAGTAGTTGACTTGAAACTAGGCACTAATCTTTCTGAAAGTTTTTCGAATTACAAACGATAAATTTATATTCCAATTTGCTGGAAACCATATCACTCCAATTGGCTATACGATGACCTTCTATATCAGTGAGTTAAGACTTTTGCATTTACATGTCACAAACGCAACACAATTGAGCTTTGAGGAAACAAAAATTTGATGCTCACTTTTTTCTTTACTGATGATTTTATGGTATAGTGCAAATTTATCATCATGGTCTGGATCTAAACTACTCTTCCACTGGCAAATGACATTTGTAAATTTCAATTTAGTCTATAGCCATTACTGGCACAGAAGAATACTCCCTCATGGTGAAACAGACTAAGTGGTCCAAATTATGCCTTACTGCTGGAAATGTAGACCATTGTTTAAAGCTCTGTTACCGTTTGAAAATCGGTAACAGCCGGAAGTACTTTAGGATGTTTCAATGATTAATCTGTCAGTCCAATTGCAAGTCCAGCAAGACAGTTGTTTCAAAAGCTAACCAGTACTTTTTTTACTCTAATCGCTAACGTTCTTGATAATCCCTTCACAGGAAGTTGAAGGACCATACATATATTCTCACCTAAACTTTGATCAAAATTTACAAGCAGCCATCCCAAAATTGAATTTATGTCGCGCAAGTATATATTGACACGTAAGATTACACAATTTGTCCACTAATGAAATGAAAGTTTTGTTTTCATTGCACAAGAAAAAAAATGAAGTGCTAATATCCCAAGCCAGTGACTATGTAGTAGTTACAAAATACTCCATAGTCAATAAAAGCTTATTTTTAGGGAGAGGAAATCGAGAAGGCTTTGGAATCAAGAATGCCACTGGATTTTGCAACACTCATGCCAAATTTACAATTATTAACCAGTGAACATCCATCAGAGCAATAAAAGCAATTGAAGATGATAGATAAGGTAGAAATTGACTCCTGTGTCCAAAGAAAAGACACCTACCATTCCAACATTGGAAATTCCTCGAAACACAAATTGGCAGTCCAATCAGGCTATTAGATATTCTTTTTAATCGGATTTATCGATTAATTTTCCTGAACGATTTTATTTTTGCGCTTAATCTAGGACTTATCTATTACAACTTCGAGTGGTATGCCCTGATTTTTACAAATAAGGGTCTGGCCGTCGTTGTTTGTACGGTTACGATTTGTGTTCCAGCCACCTCTGGTTCATTCTTTTTGTTTCATTTTGGTACCCGGCCCAGGACTCAAATAAATCTGCAGGAGATTAAACTGATTCCTAACAATGTGATGAAGCACAAGTTTCAACATAAGATTTGTGGTATATAATGTCTTGGTTCACACTACATAGTCAATAATTCTACTATCAATGCAATCTACAATGCCTACCGACAGCAAGCAAGTATTACACATATGAAAAGATATTTAAAAGATGGGAATTTGAATCCTTTTTACGATGTTACAAAAGGTGAGATGAAATTGAAGTCAGCAGAATGCCAGTTTGATTGCTTCCTTCCGGGGGCATTTTCCCTGTTTATCATAGTTGTTAGTTGAAATTGTGAAGTAGTCAAGTTGATAAATAAGTGATAATTCAAATTTTAACATCACAATGTATCTACTGTAGTAATGTAGTTTGAAGTTTAACTTTTATTTTTTCTACTTCCAGATATTCTCTGTAGCCGGCACATACGACGGGAATATACTGCAGCCTACTGGATGTATTTTTGGTGAGTATGTTTGTACGAAGATGGATATTAAGCACAAGCTGCGCGACGTTTTTGGCAAGCTCCTCAGAGCCGCGGTTCAAGACTTTTCTTGCAGATTCCAAGCTCAGAGACGAAAAGGGACGTGTTGCATGGGTACGAGGTGGTAGCCAAGGATTGGAAGAACTATGAAGTGATGAAAAAAGCATGATTTGGCGCTTGCCAAGCTCTTTACCATTTGTGAGCATGACCAATTGTCGAGAATAGTTGTATTGATTTGTTCTCGGATGGAGATGTTTGTAGTTTGGCCTCGAGGAATTAGACACCCTAGACACAAGCCAGACAAGAATTTCTATCTAATCAATCTCAAAAAAGAGATGATGAAAAGTAAGCTGGAAAACTCTGATAGCAGGATTGTCAAGCATGAGATAGATCATCACGAGCAATATTTAATTGATTAAGGCTTGGAGTAGGACATGAATGAAAACACTTGATCTTTCAGAACTTCAAAATCTGACTGGCTGACTTTTGCAATAAAGCGGGTTAAGTGACAATCAAGAAGTTGAGCACTAATAATTGAGAAGACCAAAGTCTAGAGTAAATTTCATGAGGTCATTAGAGTAGGAGTATTGCCTAGAATTGATGAAGATTGTGCCTTGCTAATGGAGAAATGAGTGGATGAATGAGATGCTGTTCCAACAACTTGTTAGTCACTAATCATCCATCCAAATGTCAAGATCAACGGCCAAGGATTGGGTCTGCCTTCCACGGAAAGCTTAATGAATACACTGACATTATTCTAGTAGAACTAAGCAAAGCAGATGTTTGTGAAAAGGCAAAAATGAGGATATGAAATATGAGGGAAATGCAGCTATGTCAGGCGTAGAAAGAGACCTCAGGGAAAATGTGGACAAAGTGCACAATTACAGCTACAATGTACGTGATATGATTGAGAAGACAGGAGACATGGAGAGTAGCTATATATTAATGTGATCATAGATCAAGTTTCAGAAATTATCCAAGATCTTTGGGGAGATAGGGGTGAAGCTTGTCACATTGATTGATTCTAAACAATACACCTGGAGAAGTGTGCAACTACAGCCACAAATTGCATGATGTTATTTTGAGTACACATCAAGAGTGACCAAAAAAGCAATGCTATTGTAAATCAGATTTTAGAAATTATATAAAGATCTTTGGGAAGATAAGGGTGTAGCTTGACACCACTAATTATCACAAGGAGACCCTAGAATGAACAAAGCAAATTATGGATTGAAAAATGTTATCTCAATATAACGATGGAAATATCAAAGCGGTAGGCACTCAAAATTTTAACCTTTTTTGGTAAAGGAAAACAAGAAACTCAATGAACCAAGAAACTCCTGGAGGCTTGGAACAATCAAAATGATGAAGCTACCAGAAATCAGAAAATGTATTTCACAGAACTATTGAGTCCTGATTCAAGGTACAGTATATTGAATGGGATTGAGAAGGGCACACTTAATTGAACATTCCTATAATTTGAACAGATGGTAGCAATATGTTGGAAAGAAAAATGGTTAAAATATCAAGCCAAAAAAATCATATCCTTGGATAGTAGACATACATATAGTATTTTTGTGATGAAAAATGAAGTGATGTATCCTGGTGGTAAGATTAATACAGCTCGACTGAGTTTTATTTGGCAGATTTGGCAGTCAAAATTCGTGATGAATATTTATAATTTAGGATTAACAATTCAAAATCTTAGCTTTATGTAGCTTCCTTTTCAATTAAGACTATCGCTGAATAGTTACTTCTTCCTATTTAGATCTATCACATTACTGACTTTCAACAGTATATTGTCATGCCATCTGCTTTAGCAAGCAGACACAGAGCATAAATCATATTTTGAATTGTTAAGCACCCACAACGCCATGCAATAATGCTTAACAAGAAGGTAAAGAGACTTATTTTCCGATTGTTCAAGTCCAATGCACAAGAAGATAGCCATTTAAAAATTGAATTTGAAACAATGAGTCTACTTTCTTCACCCAATGGTTCTTACCATCTAACGTGTGATCGAAGTATTGTTTATCCGTCTCTTTGCCATAGGCCAGTATCATTTTGTATGGGATTAATCACTGTCCTTTGAAATAAAATATGTATAAGTCAATTTGAGTTACTCAATGAAGTCTATCTTAGGTCACTGAACAAAACAAACGTTTTTAGAATTCGCCATACAGAAACCCTACCAATATCTTCTTATTGCATTGCCTTGAAAGGCCGAGACCGGACATTTAAGAAAATAATATTTGAAAGCGTAGCACCTTTGCCTTGAAGTAATATTTTGCGCTTTCAAAGACAAAGCTACTCTATATTTTTGACAAATTCCAGGGAAGGATAAGCTTTGACCAATTTCAGAGTAAATGTTTATACATTTAATAACGATAACCTAAATTTGGTGGCCCGCAGATGCAAGGGTCATCAATGCCTTGGTGACTCTCATCTCCATCACACCGCAATCTTTTGCGTAAACTGAGCAACTCAAACGAGCTAAGTATCTCATTTCCCTTTTCAGCCTGTGCTTTTCCTTTTTGCGCCTTCCACCAAAGTTTAAGCAGGTCTGCACGCAAAGAACCATAGGTAGGAAAGCAATTTTCACGAAGTATTGAAATAGCTTGATCGAATTCTCTTCGAATAACAAATATTGCAGCTAGTGCGTGTAAAACACGATCTTTCCGGAGAATATGTGAATACTTGCTAGGTGGCGATGTAGTATTCTGAAGGGAGTCAAGAAAAAGTTGCAACTCGTGCCATTTTTCATTACCAATCATCCAACCACAAATCTCACCAGCTAGGTCAGCCCCAAGTTGCTCAACACTTGGATCATCGTTTGGATCAAGTGAATTCCATAAACTCCAAGCTTCTTGATATCTTTCAATTACCTCCTGTTTAGTGGTTGCGATAATAGCCAAATTTCGTGCTGCATGAACTGATTTTTTGAGATCCATAGACTGACGGAAAAACTTCACAGCTTGCCTTATATTCCCCACTTCCAATGCATGGGTGCCAAGATATAAATAATGTAGCCAAGATGCGTTATTTGTATCAACTGCAACCTGCAACAAACGAATCCACTCGTCACTCAGTTCAAAGTTGACAGGGATGATTGAAAGAGTTTTATTGGAAAATGTTCCTGTTTCCAAAAGCTCCAACCAGGGTCTTGTCTCAATGTCAGGTTCTGGTTCAGGAAAGGGGCATCCTGGTGCAAATCTATATTCACCTGGGGTTTGATTTAAAACTTTACTTATTAACTTTTGTCGCAACCCTCCCCATGGCATACCTTTATAAACTATTTGAGATGGATCTGGTGGAATATCAGAAGTTCGGCTTAGAAATTCATCCAATGTCTTTAACTTGTCCACTGGTATTCCATTGGAGTTCACCAGCCATTTCTCGACAGCATTAGTAGCAGCACCATAACCGAAATCTCGAAGGATGGAGGGTTCTTCAGGAAGAAATGCTTTGAACCATTCTGTCCATTCCAACTTTGAGTGAGCTGGTAATGGAAAAGTATGCATTTGCGTCCTTGCAGGTCCAACTTGGAGTTCTGTGTATCGTCCGGGATGATGTGAAATGCAATTTGGATCATAAGCATCTAATTCTTTACTGTCGATAATGCAAGTTGTATTGGTTGCTGACAAAAAATCTTGATTCCATGTCCCATGTTCGTTCCATCCCCATTGGAAAAACTTAGTCCCATTGAGAAAACTTGGATGCGAGTGAACAACAGTGTAACCATCATCTTGCACAAAAGCAATCCAAGGGGTTTGGTTCTTAGGGATGTAGAAGAAAAAGTCATTACTCACTGGGATGTTTCCCACAAAAGACATGTCGTTTTGCCAGGCGCATGAAAGACTTTGATCACAAAAATCACCATGAATATCAGGCCCGTGAAAGCTTGTATTTGGGTTCATGAAATTTCCCCAAGGCCATGGAGTACATTGGCCTCCGTTATCTATTGACATGGCTGAAGGTGTAAGGATCCTATTACGAGGACTATCTATGCTCATAGCTACACAAGTCCACCAATATCCATTTATTTGAACGTCGTTTGGATTGGTAATTTTAGGATGCACCAGAAGCATATTATCGTACAATAACATATCCACTTGCCATACAGACGAATTCTGACGATCAAACTCCCAGACTCTGACAATGGGCCCGTAAGTTGTGTTTAAAACTGCTGTCCAAACAGGTGCTTCAGTAAAAACTGAATGTCCTATATGCCCTGGTGACCAATTCCACTCGCATCCTCCTGATGTCCATGCCTTACGGTATCCAATATTTCCAGGCTGATGTGCTGGATTCTTGAAGAACATGTGACGATTTAAGGTTTTGTCAAAAAGTGACCAAATTTTCCCTCCCCACTGAGGAACGATTGAAGCTCTAAGATATTCGTTTTCCAATACTAAAACGCTCACATTCTGAATTTCTTGTTCACAACCCCAGTCATCTTGCAGTCTCCATGGTAAAAGTGGTACTCTCAAGTCCTCGGAAACGTGTTCAAAGACATCAGAAGGGCAAGATGTTCTGACTTTCCATTGCATGGGTATTCCTTTAGAAGTAATATTGTACCCCGAGTAAAGATTTCCTCCCTCTTCATCTCCAGACATAAAGAAGAAGTAAGGAAGAGTATTCGCGGGTCCAGTGGACGACACTTTTATCATCTCATAATCCCAAAACACCTTCGCTTCCGAAAGAACAGGGACTCTGAAAGTATCTTTGGAATTTTCCCTGAAAGTTTTGTGAACACTTCTCCAATGGGCCACTATACTTTTGAGGCTTTGAATAATGATTCCTGAAAGAAATATAGTAAGGATTAACAGCTCTATACCATGAAATGTAGGTGACAAATGATACTTCATGAAATCAAATGATTTTTCCTCTTCAGCTCACGATAGAACACTCTGGCACCATATCTACAGTTATGTTAGGATTTGTGTCGATTTAAAGACTATATGGGCTTCACCGAGTACAACCCAAAAGGACAGTGCCTTATGCTCGGTACCATAGACTGCTCATTTTCTACGTGAGCATGCAACATCAATCGCCAACCATTTTATTTTGCACAATAAAATTTGCAATTCTTTTTTTAGTCAAAGTTTCCCCGTCTCAACTCTGCCTGTGGTCATGTCTTTCTCTTTTTAAGAATTAAATGATGGAAACAAAGTTTCAGAAATATTCTGATATCAGTTTTGAGCTAAACTTTCGTTTAAGAATCAATTTTATTCTTCTTCAGTATCTTTTCTATCTATGCTTCAAGTATCAGCATAACTCAGATGTTGAAAAACTCTAAGCATGCCCTTATTGATTCAGTGTATGAATGTGGTAAGCCGATTTCATGATGATTTTTCCGCTTTCCTTTACTGAGACATTTGCTCTTCCTTTTGATCATTAGTTTCCATGTTGTAGCTGGTTATTACAGCCCTACTCAAAACACCATTTTCAAGAGTTCAATACCTTTAAAATATACTACCGATTATCTTTTTCTAATTAATTGATGAATAGAATAATTGAAAGAATTTCCAAAGTTTAAATATAACTTCGTGATAGTTTATGCCAACGAGTATACTTGAACTAGCTAGATAATGTGCTCACAAATTTACATTTGTCTAGGAAAAGCAAATACTTCAGAGTGATTGGTAAGATGTTTGACATTTAGATAATCCTTTCAATTTCAGTGGCGTATGTGAGGCTCTGAGAGATGAACTTAAAGGATGGAATATCAGATGCTTTGCTACCTATTGAAGGCGGCTGGAAACAAATAGTATCACTATCCACGATCCAATCATCTCTGCACTCTTCAATGTACTCCATGAGTTCTTGGATAGATTCAAATTTCATCATGGTCATAGCGTCAACTGTTTTCATAGACTTATACGAGACTTCGACACAATCTGCAATTGAGTCTCTCACAGTTTGTAAAAGCCGTTCCATAAAGAATCCGAAGGATTTATCAGGAATACGAG
>CAAAJI010000091.1:116482-129129 GCA_900642245.1 Fragilaria radians | reverse complement strand
AAGCATTCCTCAAAGGATGAAGTCGATGATATATTATCTATCCGCAGCACATGGTCAGAAAGACAGTATCAGGATTCTTTGGATCTATATGATAGACTGATTAGTTGTAAAGACTTGTATATCGCAGCGGAAATTCATGCTGCATTGGGACATCTCGAACAAGCGTACAGACTGTACGGGCATAGATCTGTAGTCTGCTCATATAATGGAGGAAAAGATGCCGTGGTAATTCTTCATTTAATGAGAGCATCTGCAGCAAACTTTTATCGGCAGACAAGAGAGGCTATTCGAGATAAACCAAGAGCTATCTATTTTGATCACGAACATGAATTTCCTGAGATTCTTACGTTACTTCACGAAACAGTTCAACAATATGATTTAGACATGATAGCATTTGAAACAGGGATCTCATTCGTAGATGGCTTGAAAATATTAGTTGAGAACGATAAAGCCGAAAATCGACCTCCAAAAGCTCCATGCGCTTTTGTTCTTGGCACTAGAGCTTCTGACCCAAACGCAGGAGGGCAAGGTTACTTTGCTCCTTCATCTTCATATATGCCACCATTTATGAGGGTAAATCCTATATTGGATTGGACATATGGCCATATCTGGCACTGTTTGAGACTTTTCCATCTACCATACTGTTCTTTGTACGACCAAGGTTACACAAGCTTGGGTACAACAAAAGACACACTTCCATGTCCGGCGTTGTGTGTTGAAGAATATTCACAGACTGAGCATCCTCGTTACTTACCAGCGTATATGCTGAAGGATTGGAATCTTGAACGTGCCGGAAGAATCAGTAAAGGCAATGCTTCTATGTCCGTGGGAGTAACAAACAAAAATGTTAAGTCGTCTCTTCTCAAATCTTTCCAAATCAACGGGGAACCCTCCTTCATTGGGAGGAATGCGGAAAGCAGTTACTCCTTTCAAGCGACGACCAATCTGACACGTGATTCTACCCAACTATCAAGTGATGGTGATATTCATAGCGTTGAAGATGAAATCATTGGTGGTACAGTGCCATCAGTTGGTCTTCTAGTAATCGGTGACGAAATTTTGAAAGGGAAAATAGCTGATGTCAACACACATACGGCAGCGCAATCACTACGAAAGCGAAATGTTCCTCTTTCCAAAGTGTCAATAATTGCAGACAGTAAGGAAGAAATTATCTCTGAATTATTGCGCTTGCGTCAAGAAGTAGATGTCGTAATTACAAGTGGCGGTGTTGGCCCAACTCACGATGATATTACTATCAGAAGTGTCGCTGATGCTCTAGGTGAAGAGATGGTCTTTCACGAAGAAATGGCTGATGTGCTAAGATCAAAAATGAGTGCAGGTGACGTCAACACATCTAAGCTAACTCAGGCTCAGTTGAAAATGGCCACCTTGCCCTCGAGCTCCAAATTAATGTATCTCTCGACAATCGAAGGCGACTGGCCAACTCTTCGCTGTCAGAATATTTTTATTCTACCTGGAATTCCCCAGCATTTTGCGAAGAAAATTGATTCACTTGCCGATTTCTTATCCTCTCACTCAGAGCGTAATCATTCGTTTAAGGTTATCCTCTCGGTAAATGAGAGTTCTATTGTTCCCATCTTGAACGAAGTTGTAGCTCGTCATATTTCAGTATCGTTTGGAAGTTACCCTTTCATTGGACATCCTCAGGTGAAAACTGTGATTACGATTGAATCCATGCCTTTAGTTAAACTTTCAAAACTTGACAACGCCTCCTCTTTGAATCTGGGGAAGGAAGAAATGGACAGAAACGTAAAGGACGCCTTGGACAGCCTTGTACGAACGCTAGAAAAACAAATGCCTGGGTCAATTCTTCGAGTGGAAAATGATGACAGTACACTTTTTCCTTAGCGATTGAAATTTAACCTTTCACAATCCAATACATACAAGAAGGGAAACGCTATTCCCTATAATGAAGATGTTGAACCGAACTTAAAATTTGCTTAGTTTGAGTTTAGTCGTAACCTGAGAACAAAGTGTTAAGGGTATATCTTAGATCATCGAATTAAAGGATCTCTTAGATAGAATGGCTTAATGTTGAGCTTAGCTGTAACCCGAGACTAAAGTTTCCAAGTGGAATGCTTAAAAATTCAGCTCTGTGCTCTCATCATTTTGGCTAATTGTTGCTGATGATGAATATATCTTAAAGCTCAGTCGCAACACCTTGAGGAAACAAAAATGTCCCTTTAAATCCTCTCTCTACATCTCGCGACGTTTTATTTTTCTTAACGCTTGATTCTTGTTCGATTTCGACGTAAGAAGATAAATCGGCAATTTGTAGTAATGATTCTAGCAAAGCCTCTCCCTCAGCTTCTCCATCGATATGTGAATAATTTGTTGCTTTCGTTGGTACTTGGTATATCAGTGTGATGTTATGAAAAATATCAAAATGCTCAATTGAAGTGAACTCAACTTTGGTAGCCTCTTGAACTATCTCTTTTATTGATTTCTCGTTCCATTCATATGGTATTTCAATGCAGTTAGAATTTTGCGGCAAAAAGAGACGTAGAGGCAACCTTGGTTCAAAATTATCTATCTTCTCAAGGATATGAAGTCTTACTGCAGCCATGTTATGATCTGTACGCAGCATTAGACATTCTTGAGCAATTATGCCCGCTGATGGAGTTCGTAATTTCCTTTTCCTACTTGAACGCCTGGTTCTTGACTCCTCAGAGTCTACTTCTGTCAAAACCTCGATCATCTTTTGGTGAGATAACGTTTCCTCAACCTGAAGAAGTCGAAAAGTCAAGAGTTCTCCGTGTTTCTGAGAAGGCTGATGAACAATGGTAACTTCATCGTCCAGGGTCTCAGTAGAAACGTGGTGAACCATTTTGGAACAACAGTTTACATTTTTGTTTTTCAATTTTGATCGATGGTTATGATACCCCAACGGTTGAGATTCAATGTATTTACGATTGCAGTCAAGGTTTGCACACAATGAAGGTGTCATTCTTACGCACAGCATACAGTTTCCTATGGATAATCTTAAAGGTGGACGTTCCATGACATCCCCCTTCTCCGTAACGAAATGGAGGCGCGGGTGAAAGGATGACAAATATGAATCAAGCGTAAAATCTGATATACCATCTTTTTCGTGTAAAGAGGAAAACATGTCCTTCAGCAATTGAACAATTATGCATAGAGCTTGGATGTAATTAGAGTATTCCGCACTTGACAGCAACGACACATCGTTCTTCAAATTCCATTTCGAACCAAGGCTCTCGTCACAAGACAGGGAAAATATAGCTGGGTGAAGCACACATTTGTGCTCTGAGCAAAGGAATGAGCTAAGGATCTCGTGGATATGGGGCTTGTGGGTTAAATCGACTGAGTTGTTTTCGTGACAGTTTTTCCGTAAAAGTGTTGCAACCAAATCGTTCTTAAGGTGGAAAATATCGCGAATGGGTGGAGCGACCAATTTTGCGCACTTCCAAAGATTTTCAATATCATTCTTGTGAACGACGAAGAATTGCTGAGATCCCAAAACCTTGAATTCAGACAGAAAAGTGTCATGCTTTCGGCGCCCCTTCAGTATATCTTGACTCAAAGATGATTTGACATTTTCCCCCCATTCTATCAGTGTTTCCGATTCATGTCGTTTCTTCTTGCATGATGCACACAAAGGCCATGCTAGGTCATTCGATCTCAACATTTTTATTTCGATTGCATCTGGGAAAAAATCAATTATTAAATTCCATGTTTTTTCTGGCACACAACGCACATCGCGTTCGTGAGAGAAGCAACAACTCTTACTTGCACCTTTATCAGCGATAAAATGAGGAAGCTACTGGTATACCTTGCCAACATTATTGAAAAACTTACACAGAATTGAGCTGTTGACAGTGTTGTCGACTTCAGTAATTTGGAGCGATGCAAGAGAAACATCAGGAAGAGAATCGAGACCTCGAGCTATCGGATCTATTTTTTCAACGGCCTTCAATAGCTTTCCAACAAACTTTCGGAAAGTTGAGATGAAGGTTTTCGAAACAGCGTAAACATATTGACTGCATCCATCATGTGTGGAAATGTCATTTCTTGTATCAAGGCACTGAAAAATAATCTGTAATCGCTGAATGTAACTAATCTTAGCCCTCAACGCTGAAACATATTCATCGGAACAAAGTTGACAATTAATTTCAGAAAGAAGCAAACAATGATTTTTTGAGACACAAACATCATCCTCTTGAATATGGTGAATGTATCGCATAGTTGCCATCAACTCATCAAAGAATTTTCTTGGAATTATCTTTCCGCTAGAAGCAGTCTTTGGATCAATACCCTTTCCGTGTGCACATATATGGTTCTTAGGATTTAACAAATCGCCACAAATGTCCAATGGGCACGCCAGCATTGACCTGAGCCAAGCTCCATCTACCCAAACACATTCTCGCAACGCTTCTTTGTGGCTTATTGAAGTAAAATGAACGCTAGACTTTAAAGACTTCTTAACGAGTCTCAATAGGTGGTGTTTTAATTGAATTTGCCGTTGGAGACACATTGCGTCAGCAGTGAACATTCTTTTGCCTCGTAAGTGAATCATAGAATTAAAGTCTGACGAAAAGAAGTCACTTACTCTTTTAGGGCCGAATATCTTCTCTGGCGATCGAGGATTGTTTCGCAAATGACATTGTTTTCATTTACATCGCTTTGACTGGTGATGTTGCTAATCGAATGACGTCGGAGAAAAGGTTCATAAACATAATAAATATTATAGGCATCTTTGCAACCTTTTTCTTTTGAGTCGTAAGACAAACTCCCTCCTTCTTTTCCGGAATATGTCCAATCAGTTCTGATTCTCTCCACCTTCTCGTCATTGAACTGAAACCAGAATCCTGTTTGCCAGTCCATCGCTTCAGCGATGTAATGACCATGATATGCTGAACTCCCCAAATGTTTCATTACGGAACAAAGCCTGTAAGCCCTTGGCTCAGAATCTTGGGTGCTAGTAATCTTCAATAAATGAGGTAGTTGCACCCGATCTGTAAGCTTCTTCTTGGTTTGAGTATTTCGATCAAAAACATATCTGCAAAGCTGTAAATTCAAAACATTTGGTAATTTGGAAAAAGAGACACTCCGCTTTGCGTCTGTTTTCGTTTGGCAATCCACACACCAATATTGATTATCACCGACTAGCTCCTCTGGGCACAAATAATTGTCGAGGCAGAATTGAATTGACGTTGGCACCTCGTTAACTTTTGAATGCTTTGTGCTTTTTCGCCTTTTAACTTTACCATCGTCTTCTGTTTTTGAATGAACGATGGGAAGATTGATATCCATAAATGATTCACTTTTGCATGTTACACGTCCACAGGATTGACATGCCGTTTCATAGGTCATTCTACCTTCGAAGAGATTTGGTAAGAGAGTTCCAAGTGATTCCGTTTTTTTACCTTGCCATTGCAATGATTGTTGAAATGCGATATTCATTTTATCGAGTAATAGACGCGCAAATTCATTAGGATCCTGCATTTCATTGTTCTCAATTCCTAAGGCTGAAGCAAAATTTTCAGTGGATAGAATACACTCCGCTCCACAAGCGATTTTCGCCATGATCTGTTGAAGTGTAGATAGAACAACATCCATTCGACTTGGCGAAACAGGAGGTCTCCATTCCAAGATGGCATTTATGAAAGGAATGATGCGAGCCAAACATTGAAGCTGAGTATTCAAGTAACAAGTTGCGCCAAGATTTTGCATACCAGGTGGAATGGCATACAAGAATTTTTGATCTTCTTCATCATTCTCTTCCCATAGAGGGTTAAAGAAAATCAAATCGTTGTGAAGCATTTTCACACTACTCTTGTATCTGTCACATGTGCCACTGTTTTGTGTGTTTGAGAATAATACATTTTCGACATATGCTTCAAATGAAATTGTGTCAAGGTATATATGTTTCCGAATTTCGTTTAAGCTTTCTTGTGCCCTTTTACTATAGACGCAAGATTTATCCACGAAACTCATCGTGGATTCCGCTTTCTTTATGGATGACGGTGTACTAACGAATGAAATGTCGTTGCTGCAAAGGACCCCTGTTTGATCGATTTCATCCAACTCAATATATTCTGTATTTTGAAATCTTAGTTTTTCCTCACAGCCAAATTCAGAATCTAAATTGAAATGCTGCTTAGATTTCTTTCCCTGGCTTTCTTGCATTTCATTTTCAATTATTGACGATGATGCTTCCTTTGCACTTTCATCTAGGAAGTCATCCATGACACCTCCTAGGGAAAGTAGGCAAAACTTAATTCCTAATGAGAAGTATGCATCAAGAAGACAATGAAAACATTGAACTTACTGGATTGAAGTCGCATGTTAGACCGTTAATGCACTCTTGTGGTCGGTGTCCAATGAAAAGACTATGACCTTCTGAGATTTTCCTTCTCTTCTGAAATTTATAATTCTTTTTTGACCAATCAACCAAGGAAGGGCAAGCACATCCAAAGACCTGAAAAACGTTGCTATCGTTACGATCCGACCGTCGACATTTAAACCATGGAGATAGAACGCTTGTATTTGTGATACCTCGGTAAGGATCTATGTCAACCTCATAATCTGCCAAGGAAAGAATGTAATCGATTTCATGAACACCAATCTTTCCTTTTGGCTTCTTTTCCTTGGATGAGACGTTTGGACTTGTCTGTCCGTTCCTTGTGTTCATCAATGGATTAAAAGAAGAAAAATATATGTTTTGATTTTTTGTAATGGAAAAGGCGCGAAATCCGGCTTCGTTCAAATGCAAGGGAACAAAAATGAGAAAGATATTGGAAACCCAAAATTAAGTTGGATGTTGCTAACAAGACACCGTTGGTAAAGACAAAGACTCGATAAAAAAGCTTTGCAACATACTGAGCTTTAACATCGTAAATTTAGTTCCTGTTAATTCTAGTTATCCTAACTCCCATATTTTCGCTAATAAGGCATCAATGGAACCGTTTTATGGCTGCTACCTGGAAAGAGTTTCATACATTTTCCTAAGTATCCTAAAACACATAGTTCCTAAATCTTCAGCTTCAGTCCCGTTAATGCATTGCATCTAACAGATGGAAGATTATTTTCTAACCCTTATTCGATGCCATTCATCGCAAATTCGTAAATTCAATCTTGATCGACTTCTCGTGAATATGGCTTAGACTGGAATGATAACTCTTCTCCCATGTGTTCCGATTTCTTTATCATAAGAAATGCGGCGACGCTATTAATTTTCACTTTCATTATAGTGTTCAACTTGATCTCCAAAACTATCAAGAGGATTGTCACAAACTATAGTTCTTTCGTTGCTTAAGAGATAGTAATATAAAAAGTTTCAAATGGTTCCCTTGTTTATAACTCCCGGACGCAGTTCCTCAATTTCAGTCTGGAAAGTTTCACCAGATGCATGAAGGAAACAATGATGCTTCTAAGCATCTGCCTCTGACATCAATTCCTTGCTAGTTTCATCCAGTTTAATGACAAGATATCCAAAGGGTTAGAGCACATTGTATTTCTACCTATCATCGTTGAGATCTCGCTGTTCTAATTTTTCTCGATGCTTCTGTTTTGAACAAACATTGAAGTTCCACCTTATGATTTAAGAATTTTACTCTCGAAGAAATTATTATTTCCTCATATTCAGCCACGTGGTCATGTATACTTAGACTTATGGATCAAACCCTTCCTTCCCTTCCTTTTTCATTAAAATATATATAGACGCATTTGATTTTCCTGGAAAATTGTATTTCATTATTTAGTTATTAACTGGCAACATTGCTTAGCAGAGAGCGTGTACTCACTTGATTTTTAAAGTTTTCAACATGGTTTCTGCTGTTGTTTGTTCCGCCTGTACCAACTCTTTCATCTCCTCATCATGTGTTCTGCCCCGGAGGCTTGGAAAGATCCTCTCTACCTTCCCATTTCATTCAGGAGTATAGGATGGAGTGCATTCTCTTTTGTACCCAAACAAGAATTTTCAACAAGATTTGCTACGTTTTGGTAGATTTTAAACCTTTCTTGGATTATCTACCCTTTTACTATCTCAGATTCCTCTGTTTTCCTGCGAACAAAGAATATCCATTTGGAACTTGTGAACTGGTCCTCCACAATTGACATACCTTGAGTTAAGTTCATTAAGATAATACCTAACAATATAGGTTGTAAGCAATACAGTCTAATAAATAAATAATAAATTAATAAGGCTAAGAGATGTGTGTATGTACCGATACTGGAGACATCCAAAGTTATCGTTAGTACATAGTAAATAATACTATAAGTAATATTCTTGTATTTACTCATCTAAAACTAGAATAGGTCACTTGAGTAACCATTCTTTCTATACCGTCCACAAATTCAATTAAGACACAGACTTATATGAGTTTAGTGATGCTTAATATTGCTTATAAATGAAGAAGATCATTTAATGTCTTTTCAGGACCGTCATATCAATACGGTAGGAATAACTATTACAGATTCCAAACTAAAAAACAGGAATCTATCAAGATTCACGATTGATGAATCTAAGTTGTGAATCTAAGATCACAAAGTCTAAATGTTAAGTGTTGAATCTAACACGTAAGCTAAAGAGACTACGTGGTCAAGGAAACACGTTGCAATTGATTCACAAGAGATCTAGGATAAAAGTAACTTTTAGATCACAATTTACAATTTTATAAACTCTTAGAGCAGCTTAGAGCAACAATGAGGTTGAGCACTTGATTTAAAAATGATGTCATTAATATTAAAGTCACATGCTGTCAAGATGCTTGTGAAATTAAAGCTTCATGTAAGGAATGTAGAACCAAGGGAATGGGAACGACTTGTGAATTTTCAGGACCTAAAAAAACTAAGACATGTTCAAAATGTCTACGGTAGAATCAAAGAAATGTTAGTCAATTATGTATACGGGGTAGAGTGTGCCAAGATCACAATTTGTTAATCTAATGACATGACAATGAAATCGGGAGAGCAGTGTCCTAATGAATAATATCTGGAAGTGAAGAGAAGGCAAACTTGTGTGTTTAGATCTTTCGTGAGATACGAATTGTCACATATAAAGATGATGATTGTGTTGATGTTTGATAGTTTGTTGACTACCCCATCAATCCTTCAAGCGATGTATTCTGATGTCGAGACATAGGGTATTACTAATCCAAGTGATATCATAAATTAAGAAAGCTTTACATAGATTGGATTCCTAAGACCTCAGCATTTGATGAAGGTGTGGACAATGAAGACAATGGATTATATATTTGGAAGTCAAGTCAAACAGCCCTAGAGATTCAACAAACGTGAGTCGTAATGAAGTTAGATATAACATCAGCAAAAAGGTTTATTTGCAACTAAAACGGTTAGAATGTTGATTAAATTCTGAGGCATCAAGAGCTGTTGAAGATTATGAGCAAGCAAGGGAGTTACTCTTTTTTGAGGCTAATATTGTACCAATAACAACTAATGTATTAAAACATGAAATTGTAATGATCCAGCACAGAGAAATAAAGAAAGAAAAGCAATCAAAAAGGAATGATAAAAAGTTTTAGGAAGTATCAAGCGTTTTCTTCAGATCTCCATTTCATCAGATCTTCATCAGCAAACCATGTCACGACAACGAAAAAAACTCATCTGGTGTGGTACTTACGATAGTCGTTACTGTGGATTACTACTAGAACTTTTTGTAACTGACATTCGATAGTGTAGCATTTTTGCATGCCACATTCACGGGCAGGAGCTCGTTATCATCCTTTCACGAGTAGTCATTCTCATTTCCATTCAATTGATATTAAGAACAAGTTTATCCTCGATCTGAGCCTTCTTCGTTGATCTACTCAATAGTAAGCATAGGTGAGCAGAAATCTCATTGTGGTAATCATACCTCTTATTATTCCATAGAATTCTTTGATGCAGACTGAAAATTACTGCCGTCGGAACAAGTTAAGACTGTGCATCGACAACTCAGTCAGCATGTATACATGTTTGATTTTGATAGCACCTAAATTACAAATCCTATTAGCGATTGACATTCTGGAAACGACTTCGACATTGACCTGACGGCATTTTTTCCCCTTGCTTTTTTTTCAGCCATTAAGAGCATTTCGTTGTAATACCCTAAAAAATATGACATCATGGTCTATCTCAGTGAAAACAGTTGGAAATGGTGGTGATTTCTCGTCCAATGATTTCGTGATCAATGTTAAACCTGACGATGGCTTAACATCCTTAAATGACCAAATCGAAAAGTATACAGGTTTGAAGGCATCACAGCAACGCTTGATTTATCGAGGGAGAATTATTCGTGGAGCAGAAAATGATGTTGAATCCATAAGTAACGAGCCTAAAGTTAAAGATGTAGTTGGCTTAGGAGACGGACAGACTATTCATTTAGTTCCAAGATTGGAGTCTATCGAACAGCCTCCAGTCACTATTGTTGAGCAACAAACGCTTGGGAGTTCACAAACAGAGTCTGTTACGTCGGGAATATCAAGAACAAGGAGACCAAGAACGCCAGATAATGACTCTAGTCCAAATCCTAGTGGAACTGCGTCGCTACTTGCTGCAATTCTAGGAATTGGAGGGATGGAAAACGACGATCCAACGGAAGAGCCTATGTCTCTAGGTCAACAGCTTGCTCGTCTACGATCAGTACGAGCTCGAAGTCGAAATCATCGTCCCAATCACCGGCTCACTCAATCTGACTTGGAGCAGCAAGATCCTGGTTCGATGGAACCCGTTCGTCAAGGACTGTTGACATTACACACAATGATACAAGGCAACGTTCAACAGCAAAAGCCGCTTCGTCAGTTCTATAAAGGTCAGTGGATTGATTGCCTTGATACCGTCAACCAATGGTTGGAGGCAACTATTGTTGAAATTATGAAACCGGAAGACCTTCTGCCTCCTCCTCTACTTCTAGATTCATTTCAGGAACGTCGTAATCTGCACCCTTCACTTCCCTCTATAGACCCAGTTGTTAGTGCACAGGATTTTGATGGCCGCGTTCGCCTACTCTTGGAACCCTCCGAGGACACTCCTTTGGATTGTGAATGGGGTTCTTATCGCCAGCGCAAGAATAACGAAGGAGTTCAGCTGTTGCTGATTCATTACAACGGATGGCCGCATCGTTGGGATGAATGGATAAGAAGTGATTCCTCGCGAATTCGGCTGTTTCGGACTAGAACTCGACATCCATCTTCGGTAAGTTAACTTTGTTTTTGCTTTTGTCACCATGGTTTCTAATTGATTTCTTAAGTCAACAATAGTAAGCCCTACACCCCAATCGCATTTTAGTGATTCTCCGTCAACAAATATTGAGAGCGAGGACGAAGCAATAGATAGAATTGTGTTACTACCCGAATTGCAACGAGTCTTTTCTTTAATCAATAATCAAATGGAATCAATCACGAAAAGACATACGATTAACACGAATCTGCAAGTTAGAGATGGTCAAAATAGTTCACCTTGGATTTATGGAATGGATGAAAGCATTGATATGGATACTGGATTGAGCAATAGAGTAAATGGATCTTTCATGGATGACAGATTAGACCAGAGTCATGTTGAAATTACAACACCAACTTTGAAGAAGCAATTACAAGCTCTAGTACCTCTCCTTGATAGATTGGGGAGAACGCTCATTGATTCAGCTCCACATCTCGCTGCTTATGCTGCATCCATTCCAGATGAGATAGATTCGCGATATCCCTATGCTCCCATTCAGACCAGTAATGTTGTAATAGCTGAGGAGTTTGATGATGATGAAAATGGAGACGAAGATCCAGAAATCCAGCGAGCCAACAATGTTTTTTCCTTAATGTCTCTTGAAAGAAACGACGATACCGAAAGTCCTATGATATCAATTCAGAGTATTACGAACGATGAACCAGATTACGTAGACTTCTTCAATGCTCCAGTTAATACAAATAGAGGCGAGGTACGAAACCGGGGCAATCGCAATTCAACGAGTGATTCTGGATCCTTGGGAGCCTTTCTGTCTTCGAGCGGTTTGAACTCCTTGCAGAATGACGAGAATGATAATAGTCCTCTTGAAGGACTTGGAGGACTTGGACGCCTTTTAAGGCAACGAGAAAATGGTGGTAGTGGTACAGGAGGAATCGATATTCATATTCACGCAATTGTAACTGGACCATCGGTAGGAGGTGGAATGGCTGGTTTGGCACTCTTAGGAGAACCACAGGTAGCCGCTCCGCGTCCTAGTCTGCTTTCTTCTATCGCCAGGCGAGCATCCCGTGGAACTCCTCAGCCCGCCGCGACAAACGAAGGTGACATGGGCATTTTTTCCGAACTTTACTCAGAGAATCCCACCCCTATTGACCTACGGGATGGAGTACTGATCTCTGATTCAAGGCAAACTCCTTCATTGAACAATTTTATAGATACATTGGCAGATTCGAATAACATCATTGACAACGGTGCCATTGATTCGCGAGTCCCACGAACAGATGATACAAATATATCGCGGGGGTCAAGTCCCACACGATCACGATCTCAACTAAGATCTTTCGGCAGTATTGGAAGAATCATCAGAAGGATTTCTCGTCGTTCAAATCATCGTGATAGAGCTTTGTAAGGCAATGTCTCACACATAATTACTGTTCTGTAATCTCTCGCGTGAAAATGCATCACGTGGACAAATTAATTATAAT
>CAAAJI010000091.1:82602-92796 GCA_900642245.1 Fragilaria radians | reverse complement strand
CCTTGTCTTCTTCGCCCTCTGGTAGGATTCGAACTTCAAATCGCCCATTGTCAACAATGTAGAATCGATCTCCGACAGTGCCTTGTGTGATGACCCAAGTACCCTTCTTGACATGTACTGACTCCATCGCTTTAAAAATCATTTCACGTTGATCATTGGTAATATTTTGGAACATTACATATGCACGAATTGCATCCGCAATCCTGGCCTTTTCTTCTTGAGTCTTCTCTGTGAAAAAATTGGTTAAGTCAAAATCTTCATTCATGGAGGTATCAAGTTCCGATTCGGAGCCCATTTTGATCTTCATCTTTTGAATGGCCTTAGATTTTTCCTTCGTGACATGTGTTCGGACTGGTTTGAGTCCATGAGCTGAAAGGTTAGCGTCGACTTTGTCATCCCCAGGTGATTCGTTTGACGGAGAAGGTTCCCCGTTTGATGTGTCCATCATCCACCTGGAAGAAGAGGATAGGAATGATCCAGCAAGAGATTTAGAGTCAACACTGTCTAGAAATATACAAATTATAGTGATGTCATCGGTTCGCAATTCGTATTGTAACCATAATTCGTAGCTAGCAGCCACAACAGCCCGACAAGCTGCCAACGGATCACTGAATTTCGCGCAAATATCGATAACGCTCTGATTTGTTAAAAATTCAAAGACACCATCGCTTGCCAGAACAAGTATCTTATCATCAGACGTGACTTCACGAGTGATCATTTCTGGCTCTGCGTACACACCCAACTCTTCAGCAATGGCATCGCCAAGTGAACGAGTAAATGCTGTACCTGGGTACTCTCCATGAGGACTCCACACTCTTGGCGGGTCACCTCCTTCGTCTATTTCTTCTCCAAGCTCGAGGTCATTAGTGTCTTCGTCTTCCGGAAGTATCGGTTCTAAACCTTCGATTTGATCCAAAGAAAGAATTCTGGCACCAGTTGCTCTAATTCGAATTCTTTCGTCACGTCGATATGGAGTTTGATCTCGCGATAAGGGCATGGCCTTAAGATTGGAACCAGTAGAGCTCTTTCCTTCGGTTGAAGCAAGAGAACCTACAATTGCACGGCTGTCGCCGACATTACACACAGTGATCCGATTCCGTCTTCCATGAAAATACATGGAAATTGATGTCGTTCCAGACAACGAGTCATCTAAATCGGGCGCCTGGTGCATCGCTTTGTTGCAATCAACATGGGCTTTGTGACACGAGGCTTGAATCTGTTCTTTGGTCAATTCAATGGGCGGTGCTGAACTACGGGAAGTCCCATTCTGTTGCAAATTATGTAACTTGCGCTCTCGGACCTTCAAGCGAGAGACACATTTTTCGATTGTAGGTGGAAGGTTATCTCTTGCAAATTGAGCACATCGATCTCCGTCACGGCCGTGACCGTCGTACACACCAAACAAAGCATCTGTTTTTTGATTAACGAAATTGGTTGTGATTGAAAAAGCATCTTGGTTGGCCTTGTTGGGATCTTAACAAAAATTGTGAGAGAAACCGGATAACCAATTAAAAACATCTAGTACTATTCTCGGAAAACCACAAATGCGCAGCATTTCGATTGACGCATTTTCGTACCATCAGGATAATATCCCCTTTGACTTAAATAAGCAAAGCGCATTTTCATTCCACCTAAGACAAGCATTTCTGTTCTCTCACTGCATTCAATTCTAGATTCAATTTCTGCATTTGTCATAGGCTCGTCTTTGAATCCAGAGTTGGCAAACGATCGACCACCGTGAACATCATTCGTCGATTTTGATTCACAGCATCCCATGGTAAAATTGTCGTTTACTTTATCTGCAATTGGAGAACAAACTACTGTTACTCGACTGAAATGTAGGCTCGAATGACTTGGAAAATGACTGCTTTAATGTCTTCAAATGAGAAATGTGAATTTCTGGCAACTGTCAATAACTTATCGGATAAATCACTTCAACGAATCACCTGTTTATGACGATACGACTTGACCGTACACCTTTTTTTCAAGTGCAAGTAATTTTCAAATGTGTCATTGCTCAAAACTGAAACTCTCCATCAATTGACACACTCAACCACAAATATTCAGACAATGGTGATCCACTCCAATACTTCGAATTCTCTTTTCCACGGTTTTAGTTGTCAATACAGGTCAAACGTGGCATCCTGTAAATGACTTAACTTCAACTGGTCATTACACAGTTATCTTTCCAGTGCTACCAATATCGAGTATTCTTTGTAATCAAGTATCAGCTTTTTAACTGAATAAATTATTCTAAAAACTGATCCAACAGGAGAAGGTACCCCCGTTTAAACAGGTCGGAAACCCTCTTAAGGGAAAGCAATAGTTAATCTATAAGTTGTGACCAATTAAATGGAACTCAAAGAAATTCTTCCTTCATTTCCTATTGACGCATTGTTCCTAAAAATTCTCAATTCATTAACACTTTGTCTGGACTAAGCAAATATAAGAATCTTTGAACCAATATCTGGAAAAGTGGAAACACAACTCTCCAATGCACTTTGAGGAAGGGAGTAGATCTCAAATTTTTTAATTGGACTTGAAGACTACCGGATGAAGCTTGAAGACATGCGAACCAGTAGTACAGACAATCAGGTTATGATCCACATCTTGAACAACATGCCATCCGAATATTACTTCAATTCTTTTCTTGACATAAATCATTTCTCCACGGTATGAGTCTGCTTATCAACTCTACCTTAGTCATTGACACATTTACTGGTGCCTTCACTCTTGATTAACATTCCATCATACAACTCCTCTGTAATTGGCGTCATTGTAAATTCAATTCAAAGCCATCTTTAAGGATCGTTGCCATGTTGTTACTTGCAACTATTTTTCTTCGCTTCTTCAGCAAATATGTAATTCTGAATATGTTGAAATGTCAATTTGTCATATATATGTACATCCTGAATTTCAACGAAATTTATTGCATTGGTTTGACTGTCTCTTGTACCCCTAACAAATTGGCAGTCTGTTGCGCTGCCTCCTGAGTCCCATTAGCCGTATCGGTGTTGAAAAAATCTGATGTTGTCTAACCCTTCACCATGCGCTGTAGCTAGCTGCAGTGTGTGAAGATTTCTGCATCCTTGATAACTCTTAATCAGAGACACCTTATTCCTTCCTATGATTCTATCAGTAATCATATACATTTTCTTCTGGGCACTGTTCTATATCCTACAATCCTACTTAAAGATTACATTTAAGCAGAGCAAATTAATCTAGAAAGGGTTAATTCAAGATATTATATGTCGCTCTACAGTTTTTGAGACGCCCAATGTTGCTAGTAAATGAATATATAGATGATAATCATATCAGATATGTATCTAAAATAACAACTACTGAAAATGAATGGTCGTTGTTTTTTGTTCGCATAATCAAAGGTCTCAAAAATTTAGATGACAATAAATCACATGTTTTCTTCACTAACCTTTGCAAATAAAGAACAGTCAAATGATGTTTGACACACGTGCATAGCCTGGAGATAATTGTCGATTCAAAATTAATGACTAATCTAAAAATATTATCGTAATGAAAAGCAATTGAGGTGTTTTTCATGGATACCTTAATAGAGGACATATATCTAATCTTGCGTAGAGTAGACAATGGGGAGCTGTTGAATTTTGTCGGAATCCTCATACTAATAGTTCCTTGCATTATGGTCACTTTTGCTACAAGTTGATCATCTTTCGATTTGCCTTGCTTTTTGAGTGCTTTTGCCTCTTGATGAATGTGTTTTGGCTCTTTGACCTTGATTTCTTTCTGCAGTGGAAACATTTACCTGAAAATGCAGAAGGTAAGACCTCTCATCTAGCAATTCTTTTGTTCTTGCCATGTTATAAAATCCCATTATGATCTCTTTAGAAAAAGTCATTATAGAGCTTGATAGATATATGTTGATTGCGGAATTCTCTTGATGCTGTCTTTGGTCTTCGTTGGGAGCAATATGTATGCTTGATTCTGGCATGGTAGGGTCCATTTTCTCCTGAATGGTATCCTCAAATCCAGAAAGGATCCCATAAGCCTTGAATTTTGTCCACCATCGTTGGAATCTCTCAGGGATCCCGTGAAATGATGAAATTCTAATGTGGCTAATCTGAATGTCTCTTTATCAATTTTTTGATAATTCATATAGCTCCTTTTCTTATTCTATTGTTCTTAATCTAACTACTAAGTCTTTTTTGAGAAAACTTTGAAGTATGCTATAAGGCTCTAGTTGTCATTGCAACGAAAAAACCCGATTTATTACCAGCTAAACTTGGAAAACGTATATGCATATCCTTAATCCTAACAATCATTCTCACCTTGCACTCTCCTAATGTCACGTTTCTTTCGATTCTGATGAGAGATATTTTCTTGAACCATGTCTGCCACATCAACTTCATACTCCCATGTCGATGTTGAAAGTCTTATCTTTGTCAGTCCTGATGAAGGTGAGGCTAAAAGATTTTGAAACACTTTTTCCAATTCCGCTTGGTGATTGTCTGCAAAGGGTTTCCAGTCGCCATCATCTTGAAATTCCCAAATTACATTTGGGTGCAAACTGCCTATTTCCAGATCTACTGATTGCTCTTTTTTATTCGTAAAGTGATTTAATGATGGTTCTTCCTTTGCGTCCTTCCGATACTTTTTGGCTCTTGCTTCTGTGTCAAATGGGGTTCGTCGGTTATCTCTTTTACCGCGGTAGTATCGGACCAAATAATCTGGATATGCTCTACCGTTCTCATACACAATCCAAACTTGTGATCCTCCAGTACTTCCTGTCACAGTATTGTACTTCAATCCAGTGACTGGATTGACGGGAGGAACGGTAAGAGCGCGACACTCAGCTTCTTTGGAATGACTCTCGTCTCGATTGATATTGATTTCATTACCCACCAATAGCTTCGTCAAAAACATTTCACGTTCATCCTTGCAAGCATTTGGCCGTTCTTTCCATGATGCCATACTTGATGTCAAGCCTTTTTCGGGTTGAAAGGCATAAGAATGCGAGTACACACTTTTTGCTGCAAAGTAGATTCCTCGACTAGACAATTGGTTAAAGAATGGTTAGAGCGAATATGTTCCAGAGATCATTTCAATCAATTATGCATGAATATAAAACTCACCCCCAAAATCCGCTTTGTGAATACTGCATCATGAATCCGTCTTGTCTATCATTGTAGATAACTGCAGGGTCCGTACTTGACGTACCATGCCACACATTTTTTTCATTTTGGCTTATCCCATTCATAGAAAGCCTGTCGTTGTGAAATGAATAGTATGTCCAAAGTGACATATTTTGAACCCTCCATAACTTGGAAATATGGGCGTCACTCATGCTGAGCTTCAATTCATTCGCAACTTTCCAATACTGATCGTCATCAGGTAGGACTTCGACTAAAACGTTACTGGAATCAGACCAAGTCGCTGGCTTTTCTTGTAAAAGTTCTCTCTTTTGGAACAATTGGGCCTTGCGAATCTTTGCAGCCTCAACTTTATCATCGAGGCTGAGAAGTTCTTCATCAATCTTCTGCATGGCTTCCATTTTCTTCTGTATTTCTGACATGCTTGCCTGGAGGTCTCTTTTTTTCTGGTGGCTTCGTCGTAACATGCATAACACGACAACTAACATGATAGCAATCGAGGAGATAACAGCTATAACCCATGCGTCAACATTTCTTGGAGGAACGGGATATTTATCTGATGGATATTGAGCAAGATCACAGCCTGATACGGCAAAGCAAAGTTTAGAGGATTCGATATAGTGACTACCAATCTGCGTACCGGTCGTTCCAACAGGCTCCCATGTGTATTTTCCCTCGATTAGTTGCAGATTAACAATAGAGTATTGTGGATTTAGCCGATCTCCCTCCTCAGTAAAGCCAACACGACCGCTAATACCATCAAAAGAGAGGCTTCTCAAGACTGCGGAAATATGAGTTGCATTTGTCCAGAGATATTTCGGAGTAGCTGAAAAAGTCTGAGCAACAGCTAGAATCGAATCAACTAGATATTCAGCCGTATAATCGGGCATTTCTGTCAAGACTGAAATTTGTTTTCTTTCTTGCCACTCTCGAAATCGATTCATATAGCTTTTATACACTGCGTCTCTGTTTCTATACGGCATCAAACCAATGTATCCCGGTATTGATGAAATTGGAAAGTTGAAACCATTCAATGGATCGCGACCAATCCAAGATGCCGAACCAACCCATATTGTGTCTTCCTGAAATTTCATCTCCTGTGCAAGCTTGAGAATAGAATAAGCCTCATCATTATATGCAATAAGCAATATGACTCTAGAATTTCTGACAGGATCATTGACAGGGATTTTCTTCAAGGCCAACTTCAAGGATTCGTCGTTAACAGTACCATCGTCGTTGAGGACGACTGTTATCCGAGGAAGAAATCTCATAATCAGCCCATAAGCGATTAAATTCGTTCACATAGTCCTTGGTGTAGGAGGAGTCTGTTGCAATAATTGAAATTCGATCCCAGCCAAAACCTTGGAGCATAGCGACCATTCCTCCTACCTCTCCTCTTGCATCACCCGGTGCAACAAGGCGAGAAACATATGGATACTCACTCTTATCACTAATTTTGCTGGAAGAGGCAGAATACAGGACTTGTAGAATTTTCTGTGCAGAAGTGAGCATACCGGTGACAAGTGCCCCCCCTGAACACCTTGGTCCAATGACAGCATTAATCACTCTATTCCTAGTCTGAGTGATATCCCAATAAGCATTCAGAGCTGATGAATCATCACATTGAGGATCTGCAATTTGAAAGGCTAATTCAGTGTCAGTCAGAATATCGTCATTCCATCCATCATTTTTATCGTTAATCATTGAGATCGTAAACTCGAAAATGTCTTTCATCCAGGAGAAATATCCTTCTGTTTCAACGAGAGCGGCTATATTTAAAACTGTATGGTTCAAATAGCCGACCGACGCAGCATTGTAAGGAGAGATGAATAGAACGGATGCACACAAAGTTAATTTCATATTCAAAATTCTATGCAACCACAGCACTTTTTTTAAAGCATTTAAAGATTTTACTTTTGCATGTCTGAAATTTTCCCTCTACATGAAAATCCAATTTGGTCGAGTACCATAGAAATTCCGGAGATACCACTGAGTTCCGACTGGTAACTGGTATTTCCGATTTTTTGAGGTGACATGGTAACTGGTAACTGGTATCTCATATTTTTTTTACAGGTGACCTGGTAGTTTCAAAACTGGCAGAAAGCTAATTATTTTTTCTTAAGGCAAACTATTCATTAATCTGAAGCAAAATCAATCTTTGGATTACTAACCTGATATCAAAAATTCAAAAACTTAGCATACCCTTCCTTTTGAATCCCTTATTTTCCTTATCTTTATTGCTATAGTCTTCAGTCTCATTGTTTAAGTCTATGAATTGTTCAACCTCATCAATTAGATCATCGTTTAGACTGTTTAAGTCCCCATCAAAGAGTTCAATGCTTTCTTCATGTGAAAAGGCATCCATATTCTGATTAATGAAGAGAAGATCAGATAGCATTTCAAAAGATACACTTGCTCTTCGGGCTCGACCAATTACACCTGCTAGAGAAAACTCGCACTCATTTTGGATTTGTGTCGGTGGAATTAAAAATGTATAAGTAGCCATTCGATGAATCTTGGGCACCTTGTATTTTGCGCTCTCATACCATGCAAGAACATCCACATCATGTTCTACATCTAGACATGAGCACAATGCATGAAAAATGTTTAGCTCCTCATTTGCTGCTGACTTTATGTTTTCCAACTGGGTGGTTTGGGAATCAGAAGTGATTGCATCTCCATATAAGTCCTTAATTTCATGCAGGTGAATACTCTCACCATATCTAGATTAAGGAATTGGATTTGCACAGTAGCTGCTATATAATCCAATAGTTAATCTTTCATCTGCTGTATATATGGCTTCGAATATGCAATCTTTGCAATCTTTTCTCAACTGATGGAATATCATTGGAACAACTACATTGCAAATAAACATGAATGAAGTCAACAATAGCATCTGATAGTAACCAATTTGATCTATTTGTTTGATTCACGGTGATACTACCAACAACGTCTTTCATTGTTGCAATCAAACATCTGGCTACTTCCCAATCTTCTTTGGATAGTAATCTCTTGCGCAATTCAGGAGACATACCTTCCTTCTGGCCATGTAAATTGTTGATTTTTGCTTGATTTGAAACGAGGCGACGAAATGCGTATATAGTAACGAAGGCATTGCTTAACTTTTTTGAGCTACTTCTGTGCTTCTGCTCATCCAAGAATTCCTGCTGTTTTCTTTCCTCATAATACTTTTAGAAGGAGCAAAAAATAGAGGTTTGTTTATGGAGGCAATGATTTCTGATTGTTGATGTTACATTTGAGAGTCCTATTCATACATTTCTCTACAATTCTTCAGAAATGAAGGCTGTTCAGAGAGACACAAAATGCAATAATTCCAATGTATTTTACTGACACTCTTTACATTGATACCGCGATAGAAAAATGCCCAAGGTTGTTGCTTTTTCTTCACAGTCCTGAATAAATCAGCAAATTGTTCCATAACATATCAACTTGCTTGGTAATGTCTTGTACAAAACTGCATTTATCAACAATATAGGACAATTGAGTTACCTCACTTGCCTCATCTTTTTCCATGCTAATCTCTGACACATTTTCCTTTTCTTCATCAATACTGAATTTTGCATTAGTTTCACCGAGCGTATCATTAATTGTATCAATTTTAATTTCTCCTATGCCATCGTCACTGTGCAAAATTCTAGGTGTGAACTCTTTCATCATGTAGCAATCAGTTTGAAAGCTCTCAATGGTTTTCTCCAAATCAATAGGATATAAAGCCGTATAGAGCGGATCGCTTGCGTTGATGAATATTTGTGTTACATATTGTACTTCAACCGGTATTCGTAGGTGTTGCTCCCCCATAGGTCTGAATGTAGCCCATATGATATTTCCATGAGTTGTTTCAGTCTTATAAATGGTACTAAATCAATTTGGAACACAAAGTAGCACATTGTAATAATTATAGTATCCGCACATGTCCAATCTTTTCTCATTTCGTAAATCCAATCCTCAAATTGTTCGGCACTAGCTGACTCCCCTTTCATATCTTGAAAAACTTCTAAACGGAAAAGCATATCACCCTTAATTTCTTTCAAAACTTTGGCTCAATTCTCTGTTTCACATGTTAGATATTCATCTACTTTTAACAGTGCATAACACAAAAAGAAACTGTTTCCTTCACCAGACGTTTCCAAAATCTTGAAGAGTCCAAGTCCTTGAATATAAAATTGATCAGGACTTTTTGTCTTCTTTCTATTTTATTCGTAAGCAGCTCTTTTGCTTTTGGGGAAGCCGCTCTTTGTTGTCATCATTGCCCCCATCCGATTGTAATTTTACTCAAGAAGATGATTTATCTCTTACCAGTTTTCAATACCTGTACCAGGTCGCTTCTCAACTGGTTCAGCACGGCTCTGAAAAATACCATAGGTATTAGTTTACATAATAAGATAGTAGTTCAGCTCACAAATTTGAAACTGCCTGTAGCACGAACATTAAAAATTGGTATCCAAATGGGAGGGAATGTCAATGAACTTCTTTTGGAATTCCAGGTCAACAGCCAATAGCAATGTATAAAGTTATAGAGAAATGTAGGGAATCATTAGGCTGTATACTACTTGTGAATAAAATGATGAGGATTCCTATTAAATTAATGAAGTTATACTCAAGACCATTTCCAGTCACATCTTTGTGACTTCCTTGCAAATTTAGGGACTCTCCTTTGAGAAACTATGAAAATTGGAATGTAATATTGAATAAGTTGTTATCTTGTGGACAAAGTCATAGCATTCTTGAGAATGAAGCTGTTTTTTTAAAGAAAATTCAGGAAAGTCCGCAACGAAATATTTTTATTAAGGCAACGCTGAATTCGTGTCTAAGAACTGAGCAATCGCCGTTATTGCCAACCAGCTTGATGTTTGGACTCTAATTTATTATTCATCATATAAATTTGGAATCATCAACTCAGTTTCATGCAAAGCAAAAATCCTAAACGGAGCAATGATAGTTCATACCTAAGCACACAATCATTCATCAGGGGGAAAGCAGCACGGACTGTACAATATTTTTTATGCTTTCTGCTTCTCTGAATAATATAGAAAAATACGTCCTCCAG
>CAAAJI010000091.1:13297-32525 GCA_900642245.1 Fragilaria radians | reverse complement strand
ATGATAAATCTTGGTCAAAAATCGAACTTTCGGAGGAGCCATGGGATAATCAGCGGGGAGGAATAATTCTAATTGGAATACACCATTTTCATAGGGTGAATCACCTGGACCCTCAATGGCCACGGCAAAGTACCTTAAATTATCTTCATAGGGAGTGGCACTAATTCCAGGAACAGGCTCTGCAATGAGACGTTGCGTCTCCTTATAAGGATGAAAATGAAATGCGAATTGTGTGTGAGCGAAAGCAAGAGAAACTCGAATGACAAAATATCCGCCTGCAAAACAGGGTTGAGCTCTAGAGTCATCAATCAATCATGTAATTTGGCTATGCTATAAGAGATAACAATTATTCAACGTTTAGACACATTTACCTTGATGATACGACGTGGAAGACTGTTGCTGGATGACATTCGCCTATCAAGCTTTGTAGCGATCGACTAGTAACTATTTCGAAGGTGATCTCCAAAAGAAGGACATATAACTAACGGTACGAAGCTTACTGTGCTACTGGTTCCCTAATTCTGAAAAAAACATTACGACCAAGAAATAATTTTTCCCTGGCGCAATGATTTTGTCCTTTCACTTTCTCCCCATTAGATCCAAAGGCGTTTCAAATGCAAAATGAGAGAGACTAGTGTATGCCATATAGATGAGAATAGATACTGTGAAGACGGTAATTGGAAGAAACATGACAATATAACTCTCAAACTGTACAGACAGGTGTGGCCTATGCTTTCAATGCTATAAATTAAATTTCCAGAGGTTTCTTAGACTTATGGTGTTGCTTTAGACAGACAGACAAGAGGAAGCACAACTATTTTGATATCTGAGTGCAAGGGCACCGCTACTATGACATTCAAAAAATACATTTGCTGCCATTTCCGATGTTTAACAACAACAAGGGTGAGTACATGTTCTACATTTTCTCAAAATGGATGGATGTATTGGACCACTGTCTTTTCTACTAAAGGAGCTGTAAATATGGATGGTTTCTCCATGTACTATCACAATTAGAATTTAAGCAATGGTATTGCATGATATCACTGAATTTTGTGTCTTCTCCACTCACTTGATATAGGTTGAGGAGCATGTTATACAAGCAAGTCATGCTGAAGGAATGATAAATGGAGTGTAGTATTTCCTTTTGTAACTTGTATCATACTTTGACAGTAGACCAGAAAGGCAACATAAGGAAGGATTCAGCGAATGAAATAAATAGAAGAAGTCAGCAACGTTTACCCATATTGACGTACAAGAAATGTAAATGCCTGCTTCATTACATTCCTTCAAGTTTGTCAAGGCAATGAACAAAATCACGGATGTCTGAAGAGCAGAATTATATCACCATATCAATTGATCTAGGAACAGGCTTGACAAAATCGCACTGGATTCACCCAAATTAAGATTCTGCTGGGCAATATATTGTAGCACTTGAGGAAATACCTACTTTTACAGAATGCTGGGTACCCCTTTGAGGAAGATTCAAAGAGTTGAAGCAGCATTATGGGTCCTTAGCACTAACTATCCCTGGGACATCAACCTTTGAATCCGAGTTTTCAATTGTCATTTACGAGAAATACAAAGATCAGACTGCCCAAATGGACTTTTCTTTTGATGGGACACTTCAAAGAATGTACATCAAAATGCTTCCTAAGCTCAAAAAGTACGAAATCTTGTTCAAAAAGTATCAATACGAAAAATTGACGGCACTCGCCATTTTTATTTTACTTGTATGACATTAATAAAGAAGCTTGCAGTTTTTACGTCAAAACGTCGTTTGTCACTTTGTCTCTTACATTGTAAATTGTCCTAAGCTCATATCTTAATCAATTGGACACGCTTGTCCAGCAGCTGGGTATCCAACCACACTCGTATCAACTTTAAAGATTGCTGATGGGAACAAAAAGGGAGGATACTATATTTTATGTTAGCATTTGGAATGTACTTGAACATGCCAATAATTCCGGTGGTAAATGAAGTGATGTCCCATGTTATACTAGCTGTTATGAAAACATCAAGCCATAAAAATTGAACACATATGGAATTACAATGATAATCATGATAAAATCTGTCAATGTCACATGGGCCTCAGATTATGAGTTAAGGCAATCATGTTCATAGGTCACCAATAGACAACTAAGTCCACATACGGATTTTTATTCCAAAACATAAAATTCATTCCATGCATAATATTGTTCAATTAAACCATAAGCTGTTTCATTAAATTAAGTATGGAAAGGACTATATATTGCCCATGAACTAGGTCAGCTTTAATAGGTCTGACGCTTTAGGCAAAAGTGATTTTTAATCTGGATTCTAATCAATCAAATATAGCTTGAGATCCCCATTTATGTATTCAGCTTTGTCACTTTCATTACTTTGTTACAGCCCCTTTTAGATGCCATGTTTTATCAATCCAGAAACTTTGGAATTGATGTATAATCCAATGCGGTACACATAATTTGATATTCGGATAATGCTGTTATATGTGGTCTCGCATTTAGTTAACCGTTTTGTTTTATCTGTCTATCTTTTTTGTTTGTCCTTCTTGGCAAATTTGTTTTTCTTTTACAAACTAGTAGTTGGCGCTTGCTTTGCCACGCAGCTACCTTAACTTAATGCAAGAATAGTATGCAACGATTAGTTTTGTTAATCTCTTTTCTTTTCTGGCTTTAAATGTGCAGTAATAATTATGCCATATTTTATTTGAATGGTTTTTGTTGACGCAGAATTTACAAAGCAAAAGGATAAGGCTATCTCTGTGACTTAGTAAAATATACCAATGATAAGCAACATTGTTGTGAAAGTATAAGGAAAGATGTGGGCACTCTTTGGACTATCATTATTATGCAATCATTATTGTGGAAGCCATTACCGCGGGTCTTTTGGAACATCAAAATAATGTTGCTGCTGTTGGAGAGTCTATCAAAGTAATGTTGCTTCTGTTGGGAAGTCAGTATATATATTGTGTTTGCTTCAGTTCTATCTATTATCAACTTATATGAGATTCAAGATAAATGAAGTAAAATAACATTCAACACAAAAATGCAACAATATTTTTGATCGATTTGATGAATACTTTTGAAATCAAAGTAAGTCGATTATGGAATAATGATTTTACCCACTATAGACATGAAATATCTTTGCTTGATTTTCAAAGGAATGCAGTTTTTGATCCTCTTAATGATCAGAGCAAATCTGTTTTCAATGCACTCTAATCTCACTGTTAAATGCTCTTCTCAATGCACTACAAGGGCGCAAATATTGATAGCAGTTGCACGGTAGGTGATTTCAGAACGACTGAAAGTCTCGACAACATTCTAGCTTATTATTCTGGATGAATGTAGGATGGGTTTAGCTACATCTCTAGTGATTTTAGTCGCTCAGTCTGTAAACTCTGTACTCGTACTCGATTACTTTCTCGAATATTCTTTTCCAATTTTAAAAAAGAGAATGTATCTTTGAATTTTTACATTTCCAGCAATAATTATGACAAAGATTTTTATGCCTGTAATTTGTGAACCTAGAATTCGCAGGTAATACAATCGGATGCATGAAACAATATTTTGAATGACAATTGCGTTAAATTTTATATAGTTTACAACTGAAAGTCTCCACAGCATTCTAGCTTCTAAAAGTAGGATGGAATTATTATTTTACTACGCTACCTTTAGAATTAGCTATATCCCTATTGATTTTATTTCTCTCAGCTCAGTCTGTAAACTTTCTCGAGAATTACTAACAAAACGCACAAGGGTTAAGGGGTAGCACCGGCTAGATCGGATGTGAAACTTTTTTAGTAGTGTAGATGGTATGCAATATTTTTCATTTTATCACAGTTCTCAAGTCTCGCTAAGGTTTTGTGAAAAAAGACCTTACCCCTGTAACCTTAAAAGTCAAGTCTGATTCATATTCGAAATACAGAATCTTGTTCTGTGAAAACTTGTCCCTTTTCCTTTTCATTTCATTTGCCACTATCTTCCTTGATTAGTATCCTATTATGTTCAATCGTCAGCGGAAGTTTCAATCAGAATCGGTTGCAGTGGATGATCCTGGCCTGACCAAGTCATTTCCACAATTCATGGAACTTCATGACGATCTCATTGTAACTATTTTGTCATTCGTTGTCGATATTCCACTTGAAACTTCTTACTCCATGCCAAGATCAACATTAACTGGAGTGCTACCATATGTATGCAAACAATTTTATCATATCTGCAAATCGGATCATTTTTGGCAAGCTTCCTTAAAGCGGATGCGGCTTCGAGACACTTACCTTTGGGAGGAAGGATTGCTTCGATTATTGCCCGCTGATGTTAAACCTGATGAAAACTTGGTAGATCAATTGCACGAGATACTCTCAATGGACTATAAGTCAATATACAAGAGTATTATAGATTCATATATACGAGTTACAGGTCCCGTATTTTATATGACTGGGCCGGTTAGACTTGGATGTCCTCTGGGACTACATTTTTTCGAACCACGATATCGTTTACTAATTGCAACAGTAATGGAGGGTTGGCCTGAATCAGCGCGTCGCGGAGAACCGATTGTTGCCAACAACCAGGGGCAGTTCCCTAGCTTTATATACGCCCATCGATCACCCTTACAACCTGCCGCTCCGGCTTGTCTTGTACAAGTGCGTCAATGCAGTATCTATCAAGACGGGACAGCTGATGTGCTCTTAGTTCCTGTTTGCTACGTTAGGATTGTCCGTCTTTGGGAACGACCACGCTCTGGAAGACTATGTGAGGCAACAGCCTTACGAATGGGACGTGAAGATTCCCGACTTATGGAGCCACATCCGTATCTTCAGGCAAATTCAAGGTTTCAGCTATCATTCGATGACTTGGACTCACGTTCTTGATGATATGAGTTGTGAGATTGAAGAACCGATTCGTGAATACAAAGAGAGTTTTGGTTTGGCTCATGGTAAATTTGTGGACTTTTTGATGACGACGTCAAATGTGAGCCAAAGTTAGAAGAATCTCTGAGTAGAGGTCTTGATATTTACAAAGCCTTTAAAGTCATGAGGTTGTAAATATGCTTTATACTATTTAAATTAAGAATTTATATTCAATCAACGATTTTCTGGAGAATTGTTTCTGGTGTTAATGAGTTTATTCTTCCGAATCAATCATTCTTTAAATTTAAAACCAATTCATTTGAATATGAATGAATTTTGAATTACAAGTCTCGCTATGTGCTTAGCTATTCTTCTTTTCATCAAGGCTTGCCTCCAGATCCTCGTCATCATCATCATCATCATCCATCAGCAGCTCACCAGTTTCTACTCGTGTCCAATAATCAATTGTGTCTTCGTCCGCATTGAAATATAGATACAGAGAAGATCCAAAAAAGAGTATCATAAGTGCTGGGGCCAAAAGGCCACGTATTCCTCCGGGTGGAGGAGGTGGGATAAGTATCGGAGCAACCGGCGGTGTTGAGTAATGATGAGGAACGTATCACAAATGACGTGGTGGAAAACGACGTGGCAAATTATGACGTGGTTGATGCGACAACGCTCTCTTTTGGTACCAAGAGCAACAGAAGCTACAGAGATGCGTTGTTAAACCAAACGGAACAAGGATAGAATCCTTTCTCACTTTTTCGTTAAATTAGTAAAATTTCATTTCTTTGAAGTCAGTGCGTAGTACATTCATAGTGTTGTCTGTACTCAACATTTAACGAAAAAAGGAACACTATGGCACCAAATAGTGATGGTGCTCCTGTTGCAACAACATCGGCTGGCATTGCTAGACAAACAGCAGATGTACCATCCTCTAACAGCTATCGCGGAAGCAGTCATGGAGGTCAGAATCGCCGAGGAAATTGTCGCAATGTTAACAGAGGTCATGCTAACACCACCAGCATTATGGGTAGGGCAAGATTTGAGGGCAGAGAACCGTCTATGAAAGGGCATATCTATGATTTTACAGGTGAAAGGAATCCTGAACAATGGATCAAAACTACAAAAGAAATTGTTTCATTTGTTGGTCGCACCTACACAAAATGTACCTCAGAGTTCACAGAAGCAGTTAAGGAATTGAGACTGGCTGATCCAGTAGAACCTACAAACCCTGATCCTACTAATCCAATTGCCTTTGAACTATGGAAACTTGAAATCAAGGAATATCAAATGAAGGCACAGGAGTTCAATAATTTTTGTGCTGGCCTGTACAGCCTTGTGTTAGGTCAATGTTCTGAGGCTCTGGAAGACAGGCTGCGTTCACATCACAGCTACCCTGCAGCTGATCAAGACGGCATTGCTTTTGTTAACTATAATTAAAACACTGTTACGCACTTTTGAAGAACGTCAGAAGCTAGCTGATGCCTTGGCGGAGGTTAAGGAAAAGTTTTATTCATTCAGGCAAGGGAGGCATATGTCACTCCAGCGATATCATGAACTCTTTCTGGCGCAGGTTGAAGTCTTACGTGAAGTAGGGGTATCAGTTGCTGATAATGCACTTATTGAAGCCATTGCCAGTTCAAATGGCCGGAGAGTTCCAAACAAAAAGGATCAAGCAGATGCACAAGAACAGGCTCTAGCAATCAGATTTGTTCGGGGTACTAATCAACAATATTCTGGTTATTTGACTCATTTAAGAAACAGTTTTCTGGATGGCAATGATAACTATCCAGTTACACTGCATGCTGCATATTATATCCTACTGCCACGTCGTTTTCCACCACGTCATTTGTGATACGTTCCTCATCATTACTCAACACACTCCTGTGGGTCGAATGGTATTTACTATTAGACCCAATATTCATGATCTCATCGCGGAACTTGTAAAATAGTTTACCTTGAAGTGGCTTGGTAAAATAGTCAGCTATCATATTATCTGAGGAGCAATGTACAATGGTGATCTTCTTGTTAATCACACAGTCCTGAACAAAGAAGTATCGGATGTGCATATGACAAGTGCGCTTGGAACTTGATTGTTTTCCATTCTTTTCTAACAAAATGGAACTCTTATTGTCTTGGTATAGTGTTGCTTCGAGAATGGGATATCCTTGACTTTGAAGAAAATATTGTGTCCAAAGAATTTGAGGTAGTACATCATGAACACCTACAACTTCACTTTCAGTGGAACTCCGTGTTACAAGCTTCTGCTTTACAGAGGTACTATATATGGACCCTTTTCCAAGTGTCATAGTGCCACCTGTGTGACCTTTCATGTTTTGGTGCACTGCAAATGATGCATCAACCCACCATTGGACCAATCCAGAACCATCAGTTGTCAATGTTAGTGGAAGATCAATGGTGGCATTTAGATACTTCAGCACTCTACCCAGCTTCTTACGGTCATCAATATCTGGCGATCTTAACCTTCCACAAAGAAAGGACACTGCTGTACAAATATCTGGGCGTCCACGTTGACTGAGGTATAAAAGTTGCATAACAATTCTCACAAACATGTCAGCATCACTTGTAGACAATTTCTCAGGATTCTCAGTATTCACAGTGAAGAGATGATTGGCAGCTGGTGTTGCAGCCATCCCTTTCATATCATTTGGAACTTCATGCAAAATCATGGCAATGTAATTTGACATAGAGATTGTAACCTCCCCTGCTGTATGGAAATCTAAAATCATTCCCAAATAATCATGAACTTTTCCACGGGATTTGTTTAGTGGGGTATTACTTCCAAACTCAACTTCCAGTTGGTCTATGAATGCATCCACTACTGGAACATCCACATGAGACACCTTAATATCATCCACATGTCATGCCACAGTTAACTGTTTACTGTTGACTACTTTGTTTGCCACACATGCATCATATGGATTCATTTCAAATCCCCACTCCTGTAATTTGCCCGTTAATTTCTTCCAAAACAGGCGTGCAGCTCGTAGAGTGCCATAAAGGGCCTTTAATAACTCAACATACATCACTTTTGTTTTTCCTTCCTTTGTAACATATGGTCCATATGTCTTTGGATCTATGTTTGTGAGGAAATCAACCATCTTATCCGTAAAGCGGACATGCACCAATTCGTCCATTTCTGCTTGCATAAAAGCTCCAGGCACATCTACAATAGCAACTTCACGCCCCTCCATGGCATCAATCACAGCAGTGATAAATACAGCTTCAGTGGCCACAGTTGGAGATGTTGCATCTTCACGTGCAATATATGCTCTCTGTTTCCGCCCATCTGCACATCCTCTTGCTTTGACCTTTCCGCAACGCTTATGCTTGAGAAACATTAAATAAGCAAGGGCATTTTCTTTTTGTTCAGGAGTCAATGAATTTGGCTGTCTTGGTACCATAACACCCCGATCATGCAACTGTTGTAATTCTGCTTGCACTGCCTTAGCTCCCTCATCGCCAAACATGCGTAATCCTTGTTGCATAGACATTTGTGAGGTCATCATTGACATGGTATCATATTCACTATTGGTGGAATTGGAGCCAATTGTATTGAACAAGTGGGAGAAGTTGCGTTCCTTCCTTGGTCGTAAATTGTAGTGACCTAACCTTGCACCATATTGATCATCCATACGCTGATCCAATGTCATGTTATCTGAAATGTTGTCCACTCCTGTGATTTGATCCGTTTGTTCAGCTTGCTCATGCTGTACTGTCTCAGGGTAATCTGTATTCTGGTCATTGTTATCATTATCAATAGATTCTACATATTCCTGAAGGGGGCCATCATGATCTGAATTAAAAGTGTTATTATGATCAAAATGTGCATCGTCCAGTTCCTCCTCATCAATGTCATTGCTGTTCTCCTCATCATTCTGCCATTGACCTGTGTAGTTATCATCCTCAGATTGTTGAGATGATTCATCATGTGCTTCAAGATCTTCCATATCTGTCACAAAATTATTACGGTCAGCAAATATGAGACCAGGGTCAGCTTTTTGCTGGAGTGCAATCAGGTGTACTCTTTCAATTACATCAGCCGGCATTGGCAATAGATTGGCATGATTGCGATTGATGACTTTTCCAGTGGACAAGCTAAAGAAGTAATGAGATCCCTGAGTATTTCCAGTGGGGCGTAATGCTAATGCACCAATAGTTCTAGGACTCATTGAATTGTCATGTTGTTCATGAGTTTGAACATACTCACCAAACTCATATTTGCAGTGTCAATTAAAGTCAATGGATTGTCCAGTTATTATGACCCTTGGACTCATAGTGGCTGATATTCCATGAACATGTGGGAATGCATTAAGCCAGAATACACTATATTTGGTCATTTCAATGATAAGGCGAGCTGGAATTCGTTGGAATGGAAGCATATTATATATTGCGCGCACTCTTTCCTTCACAGTACGTATATATCTTTCAATGTCACCCACATGTTCATCCCGAGCAGTGGTGTTGAGAATAACACCATTATCAGCAAGATTTCCTCTCAATGCTTCAAATTCGCCATCCATGAGTGCACAAGTCACTTTAAATCCACCACGTGTGTAAAGTTTCATTACATTCTGAACACACTTAACCAAGGTGATACTGTTTTTATTGGGAATTGCCTCAATTGTTCCAAACCTGATATGTCTAGATATTGTGACTAACATTGGAATCTTGTTAATATACATACGCAAAGTGTAACGCTCTGATATTTGCTCATGACTTGGGAGGAGATAGGTGTAATGAATGTCCTGACAGCATGAGGTCTTTGTCTTGTGGTTTTACCCTTTAGTGCACCAATTTCGGCTCCATATATGTTTTCTGCTATTAGTATGTCAGCCTTTGTGATGGGGCAGTTAGGCAATAAGTTCCTTTCCACAATACGAATAAAGTCCTTGGTACTGGGGCGTCCAATCCTGACTTGCAATTTTCGGGCCAAATCTGCTCTGTCACAATCTGTATTAGAGTATCTATCCTTGTTTCCAGATACTGTATTTATCAATGCAACTCCATTCATAGTTTTGCTTGTATCCAAATAATAAAGTCCATGTTCTGATTCTTGGAATTCAAATACAGTTCCATCTGGCTTAGTCACAGTGAAAGCATTTGACAGATTGCTGTCGAATGAGACATGATATTTATTTTTGACTTGTTTCAGACTTAGAATATTGGCAATTGCCTTTGCATCAAACCACACTGTGCCATATCCAGGTAGTTCACCCACTAGATTGGTTGTACGTCTCCCTGCATTGCAATAAACATTCATGTTACTGCCTGCAGGCCTTATATGTTTTAAAAGTGCTGCATTACAGAACAGGTCAACAGTGGACTGGCTATCAAGCAACACCCAAGTGTCTGGGATGTGGTAAGACCTGATAACCTGTGAGAATAGGAATTCATTTGTACCATTTGTAAGGGCTGTAACTCCATTTTGATCCTGGTGGTGCTGCTGTGCGCTTTGGCAAGTATTTGCATAATGTCCGTTTTGTCCGCAATTATAACATGTGATCTGGTCCAGATTACGGGTATTTCCTGATCCTGATCCCACATTGGCAAATGCTACACCATCTCCACTAACTATCCCTGGGCATCAACCTTTGAATCCGACTTTTCAATTGTCATTTACGAGAAATACAAAGATCAAACTGCCCAAATGGACTTTTCTTTTGATGGGACACTTCAAAGAATGTACATCAAAATGCTTCCTAAGCTCAAAAAGTACGAAATCTTGTTCAAAAAGTATCAATACGAAAAATTGACGGCACTCGCCATTTTTATTTTACTTGTATGACATTAATAAAGCAGCTTGCAGTTTTTACGTCAAAACGTCGTTTGTCACTTTGTCTCTTACATTGTAAATTGTCCTAAACTCATATCTTAATCAATTGGACACGCTTGACCAGCAGCTGGGTATCCAACCACGCTCGTGTCAACTTTGAAGATTGCTGATGTGAATAAAAAGGGCGGATACCATAAAATGCATGCCATATTTTATGTTAGCATTTGGAATGTACTTGAACATGCCAATAATTCTGGTGTTAAATGAAGTGATGTCCCATATTATACCAGCTGCTATGAAAACATCAAGCCATAAAAAATGAACACATATGGCATTACAATGATATCATGATAAAATCTGTCAATGTTACATGGGCCTCAGATTATGAGTTGAGGCAATCATGTTCATAGGTCACCAATAGACAACTAAGTCGACATACGGATTTTTATTTCCAAAACATAAAATTCATACCATGCTTAATTTTGTTCATCTAAACCATAAGCTGTTACATTGAATAAAGTATGGAAAGGACTATATATTGACCATGGACTAGGTCAGCTTTATTAGGTCTGACTCTTTAGGCAAAAGTGAATTTTTTAATCTGGATTCTAATCAATCAAATATAGCTTGAGATCCCCATTTATGAATTCAGCTTTGTCACTTTCATTAATTTGTTACTGCCCCTTTTGGATGCCGTGTTTTATCATTCCAGAAACTTTGGAATTGCTGTCTATTCCAATGCGGTTCACATAATTTGATATTCAGATACTGCTGTTACATGTGGTCTTGCATATTTGTTAACCGTTTTGTTTTATCTGTCTATCTTTTTTGTTTGTCCTTCTTGGAAAATTTGTTTTTTTTCTACAAATCATAAGCAATATTTTTTTTGTTTTATCACAGTCCTCAAGTCTACAATAAGGTTTTATGAAAAAAGACCTTACCGCTTTAACCCTAAAAGTCAAGTCTGATTCATATTCGAAATACAGAATCTTGTTCTGTGAACGCTTGTCCCTTTTCGTTTTCATTTCATTTGCCACTATCTTCCTTGATTAGTTGTTGAATTAACACTTGTAACCCAATCTCCTAACAATAGATCAGATTATCGTCAATCCTATAAGGATGTTAGTCAAAGTGTAACTAGGAATACAGGCACCGATTACTACGAAAGAGATGCGTCGTTAATGAATTCCTAAGATAATTAAAAGATTGTGAACTGTTCGGCTGACTCTCGGTTTCTTTCTTTCGGAGAAGGCTGTAATTTCATTGATGACGTTTGCTTTTGTACGGTCTATCAATACCGTGTTTTTCCTTGCTTTACTGTAGTGGATAAATCTCCAACACACTCCTGCTGACCAACAATTGGAATAAGGCCTAGGATTTGCTCTCGAAACTTATTAAACTTAGTTCCCACCATTGGTTTAGTCATGTAATCTGCAATCATTTCACTTGTTGGGCAGTATTCAATGCTAATAAGTCCTCTAGCAATAAGATCTGTAACATTGTAGTACTTGATATTAAAGTGCCTTGTCCTCTTTCCAGAACTAGTCTTTCCATTAAGTTCCATTTTCATTGAGCTTTGATTGTCGCGATAAATGATGTTCATACGAATCTCCTGGTCTTGTTCCTCCATAAATAACTTAACCTTTTGCTGGAAAGAAATTCAATTTTTTAGCAGATTCCAAAACTAGTATCTTCACCATTACGCTTGGCAACCTTTCAAATAGCAACCTATGGTACGTAGCCCTGATTCTTTCCTTTATCACTCGAATACTCCGTTCCACATCTGGAACATGTTCATTTGGGCTTGAATAATTAAATTTGATCTCTGTCTCTTGATCTGCCAATAAATGCATCAATGGCCTGAATTCGTTATCACAAAAAATGTGAGTAACTTTAAATCCTCCTTGCTTATAAATGTTAATTACTTCTTTTAGTGCTTTTGCATATTCAGAGGGTAATTTTGAAGCAACATATTGTGCTGTTCTGTAGTGTATGTTCTTGCTTATGGTTGTCAAAAATTGCATTCCATTAACATACATGATGTCAATGCACAATTTTTACATTCTGTTGTGACTGAATTAACTCATTTGGAATCTCAATTGCGTCATCAATTACTTGTCTTGGTGTTTTCCTCACAGTTTTACCTTTTAAAGCACCAATATCAGTCCCAAAAATCTGCTCAGCAATGTTGATATCCTCAGTTGTAACAGGATTGTTTCCAATGATGTTCATTCTTATAATTGATTTAAAATCATTCAGTGAAGGAGTTCCTATTGCATGGTAGAGTTCTCTAGCTCTTTTTGCTCTTTCGAATTGATTTGTTGTAAAAAATTGTTTGTTTTCATCCAGACTAGACATAAATTGGAATCTTTCAAGTGTTTTAGGTATGTAAACATAAAGTCCATTCTCGTTTTGTTCAAATCGGACTTTCTTTTCCGGTAAATGAACCGTAAATGCTTTCTCAACAGCTGAGTCTGTTGTAATTCGATACTTGTCCGCCATTTCAGCAAAACTAAATATGTTTGTTATGGCGTTGGGGGCATACCAAGCTTCTCCCCACATGGGAATGTCACATTTCATATTTGTTGACAAGATTCCTCCGTTTGTATGCAAATTAAGAGTCTCTGATGTTGAACGAATATTTTCTACTAAGTCTCTGTTGGAAAAAACAGTAACACTAGACTGGTTATCTAAAAGAATCCAGTCATGCATTCTGTTTGTCTGCGCAAACCCATAGTTAATATGAGCTCCAGCCCAACCACTTGTAGTTCTCGTACTATCATGAGTTGTTGTCTGATCAGTTGGAGCTACTGACGGAGCACTAATAGTTGGTGTAGATCCTTGAGATTGCAGAAAGCTCTGTTGGGCCTTATTAATTGCCCACTCCTCTTTTGGTTTATTTTTAAAGCGGCATGTTGGTGAACGATGCCCTGGTTTTCCGCAGCAGTAACAGCGGCCTTCTATCTGAGCAAACGAAAGTGACACTTCTTGATCTTTTGTATCATCACTACTCTTTTTAGTTTTGTTTCTCAATTTTGGCTCATCATACTCCTTTTTCATTCTTACAGTATTATCCAGCTTATGGTTGCTGAGAACATTGTTTGCCTCAGCAACAGTCTTTGGATACTGATCGTTTCCAAGGGATTGTTGAGTGTTGAGCCCATTCAATAAAGAGCCATATTTTGATCGGTCAGCATTCTCGAGATAGAGAAATGCCAAAAATGTTTCAAACTCTCTTTCCTGACATCTTTTGACCTTTTTTGAGTCTGAAGGGTCAAAATCCATTGACATCTCAACAATCTTGGTCAAAATCATGGGACCACCAAGGTGAGATTCAAAGATATCTCTTGCAGTCTTGAATCTTCTTGTCCAATCTTGCAATGTCTCACCCTCTCTCTGACGTAGGTTTAAAAGACTTCTCAGGGAATCCAAAACTATGGAAATATTGTAGCGATGCTCTTGAAAGTTTTGGGTGTGTTCCTTAATAGCTTTTAGCAATTCAATTGGATTATTTTCAATCTTATGTGGGAATTCAACTCTGGATTCAATTTTTTGTCTCATTCCGCGAGTACACCTTTCCCAAATGACTGCATAAGCCTTAACTTGATTATTCTCATATGTGTTCATCCTCTTCTTAAACTCATCATAATCTGCTCGAAACTCTAATTCAAATTGCTTATTCTCTTGAGCCCTAACAAGCTCATCTGATGACATACTAAATTTCATTGACACCTTCCATTTTTCTTTATCAATGGGTGCTAGCTCTTTAAGCTCAGTTCCAATGTCATTCCCGTATTCAAAGGTCTTTTTGATGTAATTTATGACATATTCCGTTGTAGTTTCATAATCAGAAGCTTGGGTAGCAGAACCAATGTAATAATTGTAGTCTGTGAGAGACTTTTTGACATCTGGCTTTCCTTTCTTCGTGATTTGATGTTGCGGCGAACGTGCTTCTGGGGACTTCTTCATTGAAGTTTTGCTTTCTTTCTTCATTCCGATACGGTTGCGCTTGCGACTTCTTCAAGGCTCTGAAACAGTCTTGGAATCTCGATCGACTTCTTTTCGACTTGTCACGACACAATCTTTTAATTATGTTGAATTAACACTTGTAACCCAATCTCCTAACAATAGATCAGATTATCGTCAATCCTATAAGGATGTTAGTCAAAGTGTAACTAGGAATACAGGCACCGATTACTACGAAAGAGATGCGTCGTTAATGAATTCCTAAGATAATTAAAAGATTGTGAACTGTTCGGCTGACTCTCGGTTTCTTTCTTTCGGAGAAGGCTGTAATTTCATTGATGACGTTTGCTTTTGTACGGTCTATCAATACCGTGTTTTTCCTTGCTTTACTGTAGTGGATAAATCTCCAACATTAGTCTATGATGTTCAATCGTCAGCGGAAGTTTCAATCAGAATCGGTCGCAGTGGATGATCCTGGCCTGACCAAGTCATTTCCACAATTCATGGAACTTCATGACGATCTCATTGTGACTATTTTGTCATTCGTTGTCGATATTCCACTTGAAACTTCTTACTCCATGCCAAGATCAACATTAACTGGAGTACTACCATATGTATGCAAACAATTTTATCATATCTGCAAATCGGATCATTTTTGGCAAGCTTCCTTAAAGCGGATGCGGCATCGAGACACTTACCTTTGGGAGGAAGGATTGCTTCGATTATTGCCCGCTGATGTTAAACCTGATGAAAACTTGGTAGATCAATTGCACGAGATACTCTCAATGGACTATAAGTCAATATACAAGAGTATTATAGATTCATATATACGAGTTACAGGTCCCGTATATTACATGACTGGGCCGGTTCGACTTGGATGTCCTCTGGGACTACATTTTTTCGAACCGCGATATCGTTTACAAATTGCAAAATTAAAGAAGGGTTGGCCTGAATCACCTCGTCGCGGAGAACCGATTGTTGCCAACAACCAAGGGCAATTTCCTACCTTTATATGCGCCCATCGATCACCCTTACAACCTGACGCTCCGGCTTATCTTGTACAAGTGCGTCAACGCAGTATCTATGAAGACGGGACAGCTGATGTGCTCTTAGTTCCTGTTTGCTACATTAGGATTGTACGTCTTTGGGGACGACCACGCTCTGGAAGACTGTGTGAGGCAACAGGCTTGCGAATGGGACGTGACGATTCCCGACTTATGGAGCCACATCCGTATCTTCAGGCAAATTCAAGGTTTTAGCTATCATTCGATGACTTGGACTCAAGTTCCTGATGATATTAGTTGTGAGATTGAAGAACCGATTCGTGAATACGAAGAGAGTTTTGGTTTGGCTCATGATAAAATTGTGGACTTTTTGATGACGACTTCGTATATGAGCCAACGTTAGAAGAATCTCTGAGTAAAGGTCTTGATATTTAAAAAGCCATTTAAGTCATGAGGTCGTAAAAATATGCTTTTTACTATTTAAATTAAGAATTTATATTCAATCAACGATTTTCTGGAGAATTGTTTCTGGTGTTAATGGGTTTGTTCTTCCGAATCAATCATTCTATGAATTTAAAACCAAATCATTTGAGTATGAATGAATTTTGAATTACAAGTCTCCCTATGTGCTTAGCTATTCTTTTTTTCATCAAGGCTTTCCTCCAGATCCTCGTCATCATCATCATCATCATCCATCAGCAGCTCACCAGTTTCTACTCGTGTCCAATAATCAATTGTGTCTTCGTCCGCATTGAAATATAGATACAGAGAAGATCCAAAAAAGAGTATCATAAGTGCTGGGGCCAAAAGGCCGCGTATTCCTCCGGGTGGAGGAGGTGGGATAAGTATCGGAGCAACCGGCGGAGGAGATGAATAATCTATGGGTCTCATTCCGAACTGATTTCCCTGGGAAATATTCAGCTTCCCCTTACGCACTCGCTGAAGTCTTCGAGGTCTCAATGGTGCTGTTGTTGTGGTATTAGTTCGACATTGTCTTGTTGCCGCTGACTGTGACAAGACCATTAAACCATGGAAATCCTGTGACAAGGTTCGGTATGGAGCTCTATTCATTAATGAACATTGACTTAATTTCTGTAAGGAGAAAACCATTTCCATTTGCTAGAGAGGAATGCTTTCAGGTCAATACACTTGTCAAAGATTCAAGCTCTTATGAAAATATGGATTTTGATGGATCGATGGTGCCAACGCAGACGGTGCGATAATCACAAAATGATTTTGGTTAGTGGTTAGTAGGATACTGGTTATGAAGTGGTCTAATTTTTATTTTTAGCTCTTTCGGATTCTTGGTTTGTAGACACCTTTTTCCACTTAGATATTGCTGCAAAAACCTCAATTCAATATTAGGAAGAGAACCAGATGAGCTTTGTAACTTTGAAATTTCGAAATTTTCAAAACAAAATAGATTATCTCAAAACATTGTGACTAGGCCAAAACTCTTTGCCATGGTATTGGAGCAACAATTCTTGACCCCCAGAAGGATGTGACAGAGAACTATCCCAATGCAGGAAAGTAAGATGAGATTCACAACCTTGTTGCTCTGGCTCAGCAAGGGAAAACAATCTCCAGCAAACAGCAGACATGTCATATCATGGGACACAACCATTTTGACAATGGTACAAAATTGTATGCTGTTACAAGATATTGCTGGGTTCTAAGTGAAGGTTCTTCAGTAGATTCCTTTGATGGACTATTGACAAGGGCCTTAGATGCTGGAGGATTGATGGCTTTACATAGGTGAGGCATCAACATGGTAACGGTGTGCACAGATTTTGATAACGGATATCTAAGCAAGATACGTCGATTCGTCACCTTTGTTGGTTGCCATAACATTTGCCACTATCTTCATTGATTAGTATCCTATGATGTTCAATTGTCAGCAGAAGCTTCAATCAAAATCGAATTGGATTCAAGATTTGGACGATATAAATTATAAGATTGAAGAATCAATTAGTGAATATGAAGAGAATTTTGTTCATGCGAATGATACTATGGTTGGATTTTTCAAGAGTACTTGAAGAAGATGTAGGTCTTGAAGCTCTAAACAAAGAGGTATGATAATCTTAAAAACTAGCAAAGTACATAAGCGTTATAGTATTACTAGAAACGTTGATTGAGAATTTATACTTAGTTGTCCACTCGTTCGTGTGCATATTCTTCCCAAACAATCATGCATTTGAATTTGAATGCCAATTGATATGATAGACAATGAAAATTCGTGGAGAGTAAAGTTTCTTTTCACATATAGTTCTTAGATAATCTTCTTTACATCAAATTTATTTTTTGCATCAGATTAAAATATACAACGTCCTACTCTCAACTCAAATCAATATTGTTGACCGAAATTATGGTTTGTAGGAGCACGACATGAAGGATATGGTCCTCTCTCTCTTCCATTTGAGGACAGGTGAGTTTGATCTTCAATTCTGGATCGGCCTTCTGACGCTTGGGAATGTATCCCCTTCGAAAAGTCGCAACAGACCACTCATCATCCATCTTGGACATGATGTTTGGCACCTTAAATCAGTGAAAACCGTTGAATAAAAAACTTAAAAACAAAACTACCTGTTTTGGAAATTACCTATATCTGGAGTAACAGATACTTACCTTGATTTTATACATGTTGGATCAAATGGATTTTATAGTTTTCTATTGTTTCTCGATGAACCGTAAACAGTGATCACGAAATCAGTCACAAGCAACACAGTAATCACAGCAAGGAAACCCTCATGAACATCATGGACATTGAAATCAATGCTCTTGACTAAGAGTTAATTCATTTAGTTTCTTCAGATTCTTCATATACAGAATTTCCCCTGAATTTGTCATCTGTTTTTAATCGTTTCATGCCCTCTGATGCAGCTAATTGTTCAACTCTTTGAATCACATTTACTGTCATTGGAATAACTGACACTCTTCTTCTTGTAATTTTTCTTCCAGTATTCAAATCAATTCAGATCATGTCCTGGTGCATTTGATTATGGTCTCAAGTATACGCTATTTTAGGATCTTAGTTCTGGACTGTTGGTTGGATTTGGTTGTTTGCTTTAACATAGCTGAATTTTGGAATTATTTCTGATAATCCAATTTCTCGTGACTCATGACGTAGAATTTCTTCCGAGCTGTAATATCTTGAAACTCCTCCTTTAGGTGGGAACAAATTCAATTTTTCGGTGAATTTCATTGCTAGTTATTTAATCATCAAACTTGGTACTACTTTAACTGAAAAACTACTGTGATTTTTACTTTGATTACTCTGCTATTTCGCTCAGCTTCTAGTACATGTCATTTGGCGCTGCAATAATTTGAAATAATGTTGAATTCCATATCTGAATTTCACTTATTATTGGCGTATATTCTTTGTCACAAGATAATGTAGTCACCTTAAATCTTGCCACGGTGTATACCTTAATGATGCTCTTGAACGTTTGAATTTACCCTCCCATAGAGATCCATTCAAATGTTCTGTACTTGATTCTTTTAGAAATTGTTGATTCAAATGATAATCCGTTGATAAATACTGTATCAAAACATAAATCTACGTGTCCCTCAGCTTTAATTCACTCCGTTGATATTTCCACAAAATTGCGC
>CAAAJI010000090.1:158932-176186 GCA_900642245.1 Fragilaria radians | reverse complement strand
ATCTTAATGAACTTAACTCAAGGTATGTCAGACCCTGATCCTTATGCTTTGTTGGTCTGCGAGAATCATATCTTTGACAAGATTAGGGATACGTCAACACCCTAACTCTATCTTCCATAAGTCCGGATCATGCTTAGTCTTCTTTAATCCTAATCTGAGAAATGATTCTGCTAAATGTTCATGAAATCTTGTGGCAGAAGTCTTCAATCCATATAGTGACTTATTAATAACTTGATTCTTTCCACATAATGTTGTACCAAACTCTGGACCGGCAGTAATGTAGACCTTCTCCTTGATTTTTCCATACAAAAAGGCATTTCCAATATCACATGCACAGCAGGAGAGTCCATATAATTCTCCTAAGAAAAAAACAATCCTTTCGGTATCCATTCGTACAACGCCTGAATAGATATCTTCTTTGTAATTGACCGTCTAATTACTACCTGCAACCAGTCTTGCTTTATATTACCGTTTTTCTTATCTGACTCCCTTGGGAACTTGAATTCCAAATTTATATTTGATACCTGTTGGACTTGTTGCAGCCTTATGTATCCTAGCGCTATCCATAGGTGTTTTGGTCTTGCAATACCGTATAAGATGATGATGTACCATACATCCAGTAAGATCCAGAGGGACTGTAAGAACATCACCGTCATTGCTGTTCTGAATAATCATTTGAGGTACTTGTGCCAGTTTACATACCATTGCAGTTTTTGAAGATACTGGCATGTATATTTCTTCATCAGAACTAGTTGAATCTTGAAGTTGCAGCTCATTAATTAGTGCCAAAACTGTCTTGACCTTATCTTTCTTAGTAGTACCCGTAGGCTGGCATGTAGTATGGATCTGTCTTGCATTCTTTTCTTTGACTTGTTGATCATGTCTGATAGCATGTGATCTAAGGAAATTGCATGTTTCTGGAAAAGACTTATCATTAACTAATGCTTCAAAAAGAGTATCAACAATGCCAATATTTTGTGCATTCTGAACCCGTCGACGTTTCTTGATGTCGTCATCATTCCAAGAAGTTTGGCCAAGTAAAACAAGTTCTGTGAATGCATCATCATAGTCATGTACCCATTTGAACAGCCCCCCTTTATAATGACGATGAAAGATTGTTGTAATGACATTTTCTATCTTTTTTATCATAACATTCCTATTGCCATCCGTCTCATATTGATTAACTAACTGATACCATGCCTGAATACCATCTTGTTTAATTCTCTTCTCCATCAAAATTCTACGTCCTATTCCACCTTGGCAAGCACTGAGTAGTGCGCCATAAAGTGCGCGTGCGTCCTTTTTAATTTGAGATGTTGATAGTACTTCATCCATGAAATCAAGAAAACAGTCTACCCCTTTTTCTAAGAAAGCAGTCTGAAAATCCGCATCAAATAGATAACCTGCACCAATTTGCCCATAATGACCTTCTACACTATTTCTATAAAGTTCAAAACGGTCTATGCTTCCATCCCAAATGACTCTTGAAGGTAGAACTTGACGTCTCTTGTCATTTGCAGCTGATATAGCTTGTGACCTCCCCTTAACCATTTTCATGAAAGCACTTTGATGATCTGGCATTTTATGTTCCTCAATACCTGAAGGGTATTGCTCTTCTTCATAGGACTTCTAAATACCATTTCTATATCCTTCAAAATCCGGTTTTGGCATAAATGCATGATTTAAATTCTTAAGGTAGAAGTCATGCGCATTGGATTTTCCTGAAGTCTTAGAGATCTCTCTGTTGTCTGAGAGGACACTTGTTGAAGATACTTTGCTAAGACTTGATATTCTTCTTAGATCTAGTGCTGATTGTAGATCCAATTAAAGAATCATCTGTTATAAAGTCTTCTAAGTAAGGTAAGAAATCTTTTCTTATCAGCCAATGACATGTCATATAATGCTTTTTCAATGTGGCTTTATTCTTTGCACTAAGTAGATTGGTTTCTTCTTCAAATGTGGATGGGATTAATTGCTCTGTGACATCTTCATGTTCTTCTAAACCATATTATTCTTTAATTTGCATCTTAAATCACTTTCCCAAAACGTTACCTTGATAATAGAATCTTGGAAAACAGAAGCTCGTAGATCTTGACGTGAAAACATATTTCCAAAATCATGTAAGTCCAAATTGGATAACTGGATCATGTTTTTGATACTACTGAGGTTCAAAGAGATGATCAATGATTTAGACTTATTGCATAAGCCCATCACTTCAAAAAGGTTTTCAATTCCTGATGATATATCTGGAGATCCCCAAAATGATGCTTTAGATGACAATTTATTCTTATTACTATGACTATCCTCATGACTCTTGATGACTGTAGGATTATCTTTCTTCGGAATCTGAAGTATATCCAACTTTTGCTTCTCAGTGTATGATGCTGACTTGATGATTTTAGGCATCTTTGTGTCTTTAGATGAGATAGATCCTTTTGTCTGATGGCCTTCTGGTTTTCTAGCATGATCACCAGTTTGTTTCTTACTTTTCCTTGCTAACTTTCTTAGTCCTTGTTCAACTTCCCTCGGATTTTGGGTGACTCCCCTTTTTGTTAGTGAACTCATGATGCTGATCAATGGGCGTTTACAACTAAGATTGAAGACGTTATGGACGTAAAATGATGGACTTTACTTATGTGATGAAGTTTTAGACTTGGTAAAAGCACGGATGTTACTTAGAAGATGAAATGTTAGACTTAATGAAATAAAACTTAAGGCCTAAGCCTCCACTTGCGCACTATCCAGCATTTACCAAGTTGAAAATCTTGAAAAACTCTAACAAACCAATGGAGTGGCATCAACATTACCAGTAGATAATAGGAAAAAGATGTCACTAGTAGTAGTGTAGGTGTAGCAGTAGGGGAAAAGTCCAAAATGTGGTGTCACTACTGTGACAAAAATAACCACAATACAGCCGATTGCAGAGCAATTGCAAAGGCTAAACAGCGCAAAAACGGTCATTCTGAGACCAAGTCTGCTCCCGGAAAAGTCATTGACTATTCTTTTCAAAGAAATCAATTGTTTGAAAAAAAATGAATACAAAGATTCCAAATTCCAAGAAAACGAAACCTCAATCTCTCCTTTCAACCGAAATTAATTTAACCACTACTAGTGATGAAGATGAGGATTATTTTCCCTTCTTTTCTAGTTTAACTATGACTAAATCTAATAAACTAGCAAAAACCTCACATTCAATCTCTGAATTGGTTGTGAGTCTCAACATTAGCAATGAAGAACAACTGTTAAGAGCTCTGGCAGATACAGGAGCCAGCAGCAGTATCATTCTTCAAGCTTATACTTCAAAGAATCTTATCCAAAGAGATAAATGTAACCAAACCACATGGGTGGTCAGTTCATCACTGACAAAACTGGTTTAGTGACCTTTTCACTTCCAGAAATCAATCTTAAGAAACAAGTTTCTTCAAGATTTCAGGTGGATGACCGTTCTACATCATCGAATACATATGACATGATCATTGGCCAAGATCTGCTCGGAGAATTAGGAATTATTATTAATTTCAATGAGCATACTGTCACCTGGGATACAGACACAATCCTAATGAACGACAGAGGCACTCTAAACACTCAAGATACTCTTCTTGAAGTTGATTTGGCTTCAAATCAGCCAAAATGTCTTGTAGACGAATTTTCTCGATCTGTTAAGATCCTAGATGCAGAATACAAGCCTGCAGTCATAAAAGAAGTAACACAAATGTGTAGTAACCTCAATACAGAGGAACAACATCAACTACTTAAGTTGCACCAGAATTATGGACATCTTTTTGATGGAACATTAGGAGAATTTAATTTGGATCCTATTAGTCTACGCTTAATAGACAAAGGAGTCAAACCAGTACATGCTCGTAAAGAAATTGCAAGGCTGGTAAATATTGGAGTCCTTGAAGAAGATTATGCTTCTGAATGGGCATCCCCAACATTTGCTATTCCCAAAAAGAATGGAACTATTAGACTTGTTTCTGACTTCTTCAGAAAGCTCAATTCCTTACTCAAACATCACCCATTTCTGATACCAAAGATTGGGGACATTATAAGATCCATGGAAGGATTCACCTTTGCCATGGCTCTGGATCGAAACATGGGATACTATCACATCAAACTAGATGCTGATGCCCAAAGATTACGCACCATCATATTTTCCTGGGGAAAATATAAGTATAAACGTTTACCCATGGGAATTAAAATTTCCCCATGACAATTTTCAAAATGACATGACTAAATTGACCCAAGATATGAAATATGTGAAAGCATATCTTGATGATTTGTTGATACTTACTAATAAAAGTTTCAATGACCATCTAACTAAGTTAGAGATGGTACTAGCTGGACTCTCAATGGCTGGTATGAGAATCAAAGCCTCCAAGCCAAAGTTCATTGCAGAACAAATTGAATTCCTGGGCTATTGGATTACCAGAAATTGAATCCAACCAGTCAAAAGTAAGGTAGAAGCCATTCTTAAGATTAAGGCTCCAACAACCAGAAAAGAACTAGACCATTTTATTGGCATAGTGAACTATTATCGAGACATGTGGTTTTGCAGAAGTGAAATACTAGCACCATTGACTAGTTGCACATTAAGCAAGGTCAAGTTTGAATGGCTTCCAACCCATCAGCTGGCCTCTGATAAAATCAAAAAGGCTGTTGAAACTGAGATACTACTTTCAAACCATGGTTTTGAAAAGCCATTCCACATATACACTGATGCCTCTGATCATCAGTTGGGTGCACTTATCATACAAGATAAGAAGCCATTAGCTTTTTAATCAGGAAAGCTTAATGCAGCCCAAAGAAGATACACCACCACTGAGCGTGAGTTGATATCTACTATTGAAACATGCAAGGAATAAACGAACATCCTGCTGGCTTATCCTATCATAGTCTTCACAGACCACAAAAATAGCACCTTAAATGAGTTAAAAGCATCAGATCGTGAGATACGCTGGCTTTTGCTCCTAGAAGAATATGGGGTAACATTTGAAAATCTCCCAGGAAAGAAAGATGTCGTGGCAGATGCTTTATCTTGCCTTGATATTGATGAACTAAGAATTCCACCACAAGAGGCGCTGCCTATCCTATCGGAATCACAACATAGTAACATCAAATTTCTGATGCACACTGCCTTAATATTCAAAGCACAGATCAAAGTCCCTGGACTCAGAGAAAAAGGTTTATCACAACCCCATTACTCTATGCAACACATTGAAGGACATGACAATCTATGCTATAAAGATGAAATCTATATCCCTCAGTCTTTGAGACAGAGAGTACTATCCTGGAATCATGAATACTTTTTTCATCCAGGGCAGACTAGGACTGAGAAGACAATCAGGAACACTATGTTGTGGCCTGGTCTCACACCGGATGTGGAACGTGTGTGTTCCACTTGTCCAGTTTGTGCGTTACCTGTGACCTCATTTTATTGTCTTTGACAATGGAGGCAAATTCAAACGTGAGTTTAAGCAAATGTGCAACAATTATGGCATTATTGCCAAACCAACTACTAGTCACAACCCTCAAGAAAATTCAATCATTGAGCATGTCCACTAAGTGGTAAATGAAATGCTAGAGATGGAAACTCTAGAAGAGGATAATCCCTTTGATTACTTCCTCCAGTCTACTGTGTGGCTATAAGAAGCACCTATCATACAACATTGCAGGCTACTCCCTGTCAATTAGTGTTTGGCAGAGACATGATTCACCATATGGCATTTAAAGCAAATTGGAATAGAATTCAGAAAAGAAAACAAGACTTAATTCATAGGTCTAATAAAAAAGAAAATAAGTGCATACCTTACGAGTATGAGGTTGGAGACCAAGTATTATTAGAGACGCTTGGAATCCTCCAGAAATTGTCAACACCTCGTACGGGATCATACCCAGTAACAAAAGTGTATAAAAATGGAACAATTCAGATCCAAAGGAGAATTGTATCAGAATGGGTAAACATACGCCGAATCTGTCCATTTCAGGCAGCCTCTGGTTAAGAATTACCTTAGAGGAAATGACCTACCTTGACTAGGATCAAGAAGCAAATCCCTAGCACAATAGGTTGTAAGCAATAACAGTTTAATAATAATATGTTAAACTAAGAGATGTGAGTGTGTACCAGTATATGGACACGACTTGTACCGTTAGTGCACAGTAAATGGTAGTAGGATCAAAATTCCTTATATTTACTCATCTACCTATTGATAGTTACAAGTAAACTATCCTATTCTGAATTGACCACAAGTTTACTATGATAAACTTAGTGAGGCATAACTATTGCTTATAAATAGAGAGTATTGTTATACAATCCAGAACCGGAGCCAAAGTAAGACGGTTATAACTATGATCTAAATAAAGATCTAAATTAGAAGACAACTCTTTAATCATAAAGAGTTGAGAGTCTAAACTCACTTATCCTTTTAGATAACAAACTTGTCCTTATGGACAAGGTTGAAGCAACTTATCTAAGCAGTTGAGAGGAAGCTTAGAACAAGATTGCGAATCTTCAAGTTTAATCACTAAGATCTCTTGAGAACATCTCTTGAGAACATCTCTTGAGAGAAGTTTCAAGATTAGACAAGACTAACAGAACAAACAATAAATTAGTCTATATTTTATATGTGTCTACTTTCTATTTCTCACCATAGAGCAAAGCTTGTTACAGAGTTGAAAGAAGTCCATTCTAATGGCGCCTAAGTAGACTATAAAAGTCACATTCAAAATCCATAGGATTTGTGCGAAACTTTGTAGTATATCGCCTATAGTGAATATTAGCCAAACAAGCCCTTTACATAGGCGTAAAATTCCTAGTATATTAAAGTGCATTTGTTCAAATTAGTTTGCCACAAATTGTTCCATACATTTGCAATCCCATGCAAGATTTTTAAAGCATCCAATACAAGGATTAAGTGATTGGAAACAAAGACCCTGCTTGCTGGATTGAAACATACCTTTTGAAGGGTTGCAAGTGCAATTGTCAAATAATATGGAATCATCTACCTTTTATATGCAGATGTCTTCCTGATATTAAAAAAATTACAAAAAACAATTTGAAACGACAGTCACAATAGATGTTGTGGCTTTTCTATTGGTGCTCTTTATGGAAAAGGAAAGTAATATGAGACTTACTTGAAGATCCTTTTTGACGTGAAAATGCGCAATAGTAGATGCGTCAAATGGTTCCCTTTATTTTGATACATAGTTTCTCCAAGACTTGTGATGGATAATAACCCTTGAATCCTCTGATTGACCAAAAATGACTGGCTTGGTTCACTCATTTTAACATGCTGCCATTTACAAAGATACTGCAAAAAACGTTAATGGTTGCTTATTCTGGCTCAACAGATTTCCTTCAACCGAAGGAGTTTCTAAAACAATCAGCCCTCGCACACTTATGACCGGATTAAGGATTGATTTTCACAAACATTGCTAATTGGAATTTGGGTCCTAAGTTTGAGAGTCTTTTTCGTAATGAATTCAAATCAATCAAGACACCCATGAGCAAAGGGTATCATCCTGAGATACATGACACACCTCTATGTACTGCGGTAAATATAGGTCAGTCATAGGATGTTGCATTTGGATCATTATATTAAGAAGGTTTGATATTGCATATGCTGCTTCTGCAGTGAGTGGATTTAACATGTCACCAAGAGAAGGACATTTGAAGGCTGTAAAATGGATCTTAGCATATCTCAATCTTTTCCAAAGGTAAGGACTATAGTTGACACCACACACCCTGACCATTCTATCTGCCCAATTGAGAATCATCCAAATTGGAAGGATTTTTATCCAGATGCTGAAGAAGAAATTCAAAATGATCTTCCTGTGTCAAAGGGTCCAAAAGTCCGAATGACTGTCTATGTAGATGCAGACTATGCACATGATCTAGTTACCAAGAGGTCTATCACACGTATTCTTCTCATGTTGAACAATACGCCGGTTAGATGGATATCTAAGTGACAGAAAACTGTGTAGACTTCAACTTACGGTTCAGAGTTGGTAGCATCAATGATAGCTACAGAACTCATCCTTGAAGTTAGATTTATGCCTCGGTCATTAGGAATGGCATTGGATGGACCAACATTGATGTTAGGAGACATTATCTGTGGTTTTGAATACGTCAGTTCCATCAAGTGTGTTGAAGAAATAGCACAAAGCAATTGCCTGTCATCGCGATACGTTTTGTTTACATAAAGAGCGAAGAAAACATCAGTAACATTTTGACTAAGCCTTTGTTGTATAAGATCAAAAGCATTTCAGATGTACGGTCAGATATTAGGGGTGTAGAAAGAAAGATTACCCATGTATGTAATTTCTATACTAATGCTCACAAGTAGTACGGTCAATCGGTATTGAGGAGATTTAGGGCGTTGAAGTTTCCCTAACCTCATCAAAGATATGATACTGGCAAACCAAGAAGGCATAAGGATCAGAGTCAAGGTTTGGAGTTCGATTCACTTCTATAAGATAGAAGTTCTTTTGTTTCTAAGGATTTCCATGGAGAATATCTTTCTTACATCCTACGTACAACAATACTACTGTATATTTTGAACTGAAGATGTTCACAAGAATAGATTGTAATTAACTAATTTATAATATCACAATTTACACAAAATTAATGTTTTATTCAATAATTTCAGCACTATTTCATAAAACTATTATAAGAAAGAGATAGAGTTGACATACCAGTGAGAGAGCACCAAAACAATATCAGTCTAATATATACTAGTGTGCAACTACTAGAAATGGAAAGTGATGGGAGTCATCAAGCCTCTGGAAAAGACCTACTAGTTGAAGATTGCTGGCATTCCTGAGTATTATTTAGGAGGAAATGTGGAGTAACTAAGAGATTCATGGAAAAATCAAGGGTTAGGACTAGCCATCTTTACAAGGACATATATTCAAAATATCATACCAAGATTTGAAGGTCTTTTTGGGAAGGAATTGAAGCCTATCAAGACACCTATGAGTAAGAGATATCATCCTGAAATGGATGACACACCATAATGCACTGATGAAGATTCAGCTAGGTATAGATCCATCATAGGCTGTTGCATTTGGGAAATTGTTTTGGGAATGTTTGATACTGCTTATGCCACGTCAGCTACGAGCAGATTCAATGTGGCACCAAGAGAAGGACATTTGGAGGCAGTTAAAGGATTTTGGCTTACCTGAAGACATTTCCAAATGGGAGAGTCATCATCGACACGTCATATCCAAGTCACTCTGAATATCCTGTTGAAGACCATCTTAATCGGAAAGACTTCTACCCAGATGCCAAAGAAGAGATACCAAATGACCTTTTTGTGTCAAAGGGGCCAAAAGTCCGGACTGTTTATGTAGATGATGACCATGCACATGATTTAGTAACAGGAAGATCTATCACAGGTATCCTAGTCATTTTGAACAATACACCTATTAGATGGGACTCTAAAACACCAAAGAACTGTAGAGACTTCAACTTATGGCTCAGAGTTAGTTTCAGCAAGAATAGCTACAGAACTCATAATTGACATATCTTTCATGACTAGAAGGGCCAACATTGATGCTAGGTGATACTGTGTCTTTAGTTTGAAATACATCAATTCCTTCAAGCGTTTTGAAGAAAAAGCATAATGCAAATGCCTATCATAGAGTATGTAAGGCCATTGTGGCCAAAGTAATGAGTTTTGCTTTTATAAAGATTGAAGAGAATGTTAGTGACATTCTAACAAAGACTATAAGTAATGATAGGTTCCATCGTTTGGTCAAGAAATGGCTAATCCGGGTACCGGAGATTCAGAAATGAAAGATATTTTCTAGATTTAGGAGCTTTAGGAAAATTTAGGATATGTTTTAAAAAAAATTAAAATTAAATCAATATTAATGCTTTCAGGAAGATGAAGATTTTATAAGATGCGCCTTCAGATATTTGGGGACTAGTAAGAAATTGTGACTATTTACATACTTTAAATTTAATAGTAGCAAGTGAACTGGTTGAGTAATGTTCATGACCAAAGTCACCTTGGGTTCAAGTCCTGGTTTTGATAGATATGCTTATTAGCTGATGTTATACATCTAGTTTTCCATTGAATTTATCATTCATTGCCATTTTTACTTGTCTATTGAACAGAATCAAGGAAAAATTGTCAGATTATCCAATTCAAGATGCTCTGGAATCAAGGATACAATACTTGGAAAGCGTACTAAACAAATGTCACGAGAAAAAATTGATGAAAAATTAAATAGGGCAAAGAAGGCAATTAGAAATATGTTTATCGCGTAGGACTTGAAAAATTTGGAGCAATCTATCGATACATAACGCAGTTGCTATATGTATGATTTTACATTGACCCATGGATGAAAACTAGCAAGTTCTTCTCAGGAGGCTATGTACAATTGCTAGTGGAAGACGAAAAGTGGTTGAGCCTATTTCAGCCCTGCTTTTAGTAAAGACAGAGATCATATTCAGAAAGTGCTTTGAGCAAATTAAAGATCCAGATGCATGAATTAGAGGACTTGCCGAACTTAGAATGACGTTAGAACATATAGGATCAGTAAAGACTAACGATCAGCTAATGATCATGTTTCGAAACGACTTCATCAGTGATGATGAACTAAAACTTATTGATGAGTCACTTGACGTTTTTGAGCTATCAAAAGAATATGTTAAGATTCTAACGGTGATTAAGGTTGACAGCCATGGCGAGAGCTAAGCTTATACGAAATATCTGAGTATAAGAACTAGTGTAAAACTACAATAAATGGAGGGTATGGTATAACTCTTAGCACAATAGTGGTTAACATCAATCGGTAAATGCTGTTGTGCGCATCTATTCTGTGTCCTTTTGGGTTCAGATCCCAACGTTGCAACTTGTCATTTTCATTCGTTGAAATTCGCCAGACTGTTTAATCTATATACATCAATTGTCAAGGAAATCCCCAGCTATACTCTTGTAAAGATATTTGAAGTGGTCCATTTTTATTGATGTTCCTTAAGGCATGGAAGACTTTGTATCTCTATTGGTGACGATTTATGGTCCAGTTAAGAATAAATTCTGATTTTTTGCCAGTTGTGGTTACAGATTAGAACTAAAGAAATCTCACAAAGCCAGTTAGACTTTTTTGGCAGCAATGAAGCAGTGTTTAATTAATTAAGAGTCCTTTAGTTGTAATATTCTAGTAGGAGACTCTGATATCCCGGCAGTGAGTAAATGTGACTTCCATTGAAGGATCAATTCTAGCCAAAGTCAACTTGAAATGAGGAAGACATTTAGAATCACTTTTCAAAAAGCAACTGTAGCACCCAACAATACAACAGTTTTGGAAGTGGAAGTGAAATACCTGCTACAGAAATTTCACAAGAATAGTCTAAGTAAATAAAGACACTGTTTAGATTTGAATAAATCACATAGTACCCATTTATATATATAGGAGAATGGCTTAATACATGAACAGCTCAAAATCCTTCACGGCAAATTCAAGCACAAGTACCAGCTTGTCTTTACTTAATGCCACAACTCCTCGATTTTTCTTCCAGGTTGACATTAAACTGTAAGCACTTTGCACTATGCCATAGATTGTCGACATCAAATACATATATTGGTTATTCTCTGTTCCTTGATCAGGAGGAACCTTATGATAATTTATCTTTAAGATCTCCGTATGGAAAGTCTGTTTTGCAAAAGAACGATTTGGACTTTCTAGTTCAAAAATATGATTGTTAGCTTCGAAAAGAAATTTTCCTTACCATTCGGTAAAGCTATCACTGGAAACCATGCCACGTAATTTGCTTCGCCAATAAGTTGATCATCAGGCTCGGAATACAACATTTTACTCTACCTTGTACATTCTTTTCCTTTCGATGCAATGTTGACCAAGGCTGTTCTTGTTTTCTTCAGTTTTCATCCAAGCCCCTCCCAGATGTATCATTTAGGACTTTCCTTGAGTTGCTTCCTGCCACTGTTACGTCGTCTTTATCAGTATAGTTCCTTTGAATGTTCGACTACCAGTATTTTAAATTGGGTTGATCCATAGCGATGAACCTCCTCCCAGAATTGCAGGCATTGATGTTGTAAATCAGCCTTGCAGCTTCCTCATGTCTAAGAATACCTATGAACTAGAAACCTTCCTCTCATCCTCCTGATTAACAGGTCCTTTACTCTCATCGTCTTTAATTGTAACGGGTCCTTTACTCTCATCCAGTTCAATTAGATCTCTTCTTCTGCATGATCACCTTCCAAAACATCACTAAAACTCAAAGAGACCTCATTATTCATATGTCTCATTCTAAAGTTGAGCATTCTACTAATTTGACTGAGTGAAAGGCGGCAATTGATGCAGCCTTGGCCCATTTTCCCATATACTATAATGAATGCGGAAACAATAAAGGATTTCAAGAATTCTTTTATAAAGTTATTGAAACTTCCATTCCATGCTTCTAAGAAGCCCTAATCTGCCAGACCTTGAAGTTTGCAATGATCCATTCAGCGTTTTATTTTTGGCATTAAACTTAATGTTTCGGCAGCTTTTTTTCTAGTACTACTTTAGCACTCAGTTGATTAATGCTGCTAAACCTGTACTCAGGATTATGTAGGGTATAAAAAAGCACGTAGTCTAGACCTTATAATGTCAGCTTTTTAGCATTTAAAGCCAACAAATCAGTGTTTAAACTCATTCCTGTTTTTATTTCTTTTCAACTGACTTTTATTGGAATCAGCAATGTTCAATAGTATTAGTGTAACAGCAGTATTTCATGCGGGTACAAACTACAGTTATGCTTTCGAACGCTTTTCGCATAAAAATCACGATCATGGCTATGCTCCGTTTGACTGAGCACACTAGGTGAGGTGTACGTGCAAGTTTAGTTATACGATAGTTGTTCGAAGCAACATCTGTTTAGATTTCCCAATTGAATACGTTAATATCGAGTAGTTTCCTGCTATGTTATGGCATTCCATGCTTTAGCTTTCGCCACACCTTTTTCCCAAGCGGCTTATTGTCATCTATAGTAATGTCGGTCGGACCAAAAAAAAGCCTTGTCAATTCGATGAATTGGCCAGACGTTAATTCTTCTGGTCGTTTGGAGGGCCAATCAGGGGGAAGTGCCTGAGTCTTTGCAAATGAGTCGTCACGTTCCCTTGCTTCTTGTGTTTCATTTGCAGGCAAGGGAAGGGGAGGTGAATTCCAAAGCTGAGTAGCTCTTTCCACATCCTGGTGACATACTTGAAGGGCAAGTTTTTTGAGCGAATTCCGTATCGTCTTCCGTCGTTGCCCAAAGCTAGTGGTAACGATGGTTCGTAAATGAGCGGGATCCACACCTGCCAGCCGCTGTCGTAATATCGCAGGGCCCACAAAATGGAGCCCAACCAAGGCCGAATCAACTTTTGGTTGCGGATAGAACACAGTGGGCGGTATCTTGAAATGACAATTAGTGTCCGCTGAAAAGCATTGTTGTAATAAGTAAACGAAAAATTATACATAAATTAAAGTTGTGGTCTTACCATAGAGTTGAAAGACGACACTCAAGATACCATAATCCTTCGTTCGGATACTGGCGATCATTCTCTGTGCTACCTCCCATTGCATGGTAACAGTGGCGCAATCTACAGCTCCGAGGTGACTTGCATCTGCTAACGCGAATAAGATCTGAGATGTTATATAGTATGGTAGATTCCCAATGACAACTAAGGGCTGCCCGACTTCTTGTGCCATTTGAGGATAGTCCACCTGTAGAACGTCCTGGTGTCTAATGAGTAACTTTGGATGTTTCTCCGATAATAATTCGACAGATCGAGGATCGATTTCAATGCATTGTACGACTTCTGTGCCATAGATACTCACCAGGGGGTCCGTGAGGGCTCCAGCTCCAGGACCCAACTCTACAACATGATCGACGGACGATCGATATCGAGTTGCATCTGTATGAAACGCACGTAATATTTTTCGTACAGTATTTCCATCTCGCAGAAAATTTTGTCCTAAAGACTGCTTAGGCTTAAAGGCACCCGTGGGTAAGGTTGGAGTAGCCGTGGCTGCAGCGACAGTCGTCGTCAAAGATGTCGATTGGATACTATTCGATGCTTGCTGATGACTAGTGTCGTAGCCATTGTTACCTTCTCCTTCTTCTTGCCATTCCCATTCTCCGTTCTGACGTTCAACCCAACCATACAATTTCGTCCGCCAACGCGATGAGACGACAGACGATGATGATGATGACCATACCGAAGACAACGACACGTCATCCTGTACGGGCAGACATAATCGTGGTGCTAATAAGGCTATTCCATTGAATCCTGATACAGATATTGGATAAAGGTAGAATATACACAAGATAAACCGTAGAAAGGTATTTTCGAGGTCATACGAATGTTGTTGCCTCATCATATTCGTTGTGTAATGAGGTCAAAGAAAAACGAACTTTCTCAATGGTCAATACGTATGGGGAGGAATTATCCCAAGCGCTGACGTACAAACGCTTCAAAAAGATCAGTACTCATTACCTGAGGAACAACCAACGTTATTGTCAAGTTTAATCTTAAACACTTCCCATAGGCCCCCTTGTAGCTCATACGAACAGAGATTCTAGTTATCAAACACAATTTTCTGAACCTAACGATTTGATCACATTGAATGCGATTTTAAATTGATTTTCTCATTTCTCTGGTTTTCAAGATTTCAAAACAAGGAAAGCTAAACTGGAAATAACAAACGCAACTAAGGAAGTATTTTCCTCACTAGATTTATAGCTAATTCACCTTGACAAGATTTCAGTCAGATTATCTATCGGATACACACACAAAAATAGATGCATGTCATTTGCGGTATGCGTATATGCGATTGTACAACCGCCAATAGAAAGTTGTCATCAATCATTGAAGCCTAGACGGATGAAAAAAATTCTAGGAAAATTACTCCCATGAGATATATACATAAGCTGTTTTTTTATCCTGGAAAAAGTATGATCAGAATCCCTCCTAGTATTGATATGTTGTAGATAATCCCTTATTCCAGCTAGGTAGTGATGTAGAAACATTAGAATGAAAATGCCAATAAGGTCTGTCGCAAGTGGAGGTTAAGAAAAGTGGGATCGTATCAGCTCCACCACACTATTTGATGTAACGAAGCAATCAATCTTCTCAAACAAAGTAGAATTTGGCTTCCATACTCCTCTCAGCAAGAGCATTGGGTATTCTTCGATATTAGATGCATGAAGGGTTGACTTTGAAATAGCCCACAAATAGAAAGCCTTGAGTTAAGTTCATTAAGATAATACCTAACACTAAGAGATGTGTGTGTACCAATACTGGAGACGTCCAAAGTTATCGTTCGTACATAGTAAATAATACAAAATTTAAAATTTTTATTTTTACTCATCTAAATTTAGAATAGGTCACATAGGCAACCATTCTTTCTATACTTTCCACAAATTCAATTAAGACATAGTCGTATATGAATTTATTGTGCTTAATATTGATTATAGATGAAGAAGATCATTTAATATTCTTTCAGTGCCGTCATATCAACACAGTAGGAATAACTATTACAGATTCCTAAGTAACAAACAGGATTCTATCAAGATTCACGATTGATTAAAATAGGACATACATTTTCTATCTCAATTCTCACATAGAGCAGAGTGTACACGGTGATCACAACACTCTCGAGTTGTGATCACTATTTTAAGGAAATTATGAAAAACTACTCTTGTTTTCTAATCGTGAACGATTGAAGTCTTGACTGACCGGCAATTTCTTTCTCATATTAGTTCATAGAGATAATAAGTAAATGCTGTTTATACCTTTTCACTTGATCCCAATTGGGCTAAATAGCTACATTTCAATGTTTCTGATTTAGCCTTAGTTTGTGACTTAGCTTTTTCAAATGCTTGTCAAGTTTTATTTAATGTTTATCTTTACAAATTTGTTTATAGGGTGAGAAGCTATTGCTGAATGATTTGTCTATGACAATTTCAAACTAGATGGAACTATTGGCCTAGCAATTTTGCTGGCTAGTTCGTGTATGTGTCAGGTTGCTTAGCTGTGACCGAACAACTTTTATTTGGAGCAGTTTAATAAGTGTATGTACATTCATTATCTTGTCTTTACCCTTTTTTTCTTGCAAATGATGTTCCAAATAATTTGTTGTGTCCAAAGACGTTGTTTCCATGTACGGTAAATATAGAGCCATTGGCTATTTCAAATTTATATCTGCTTGAATGGGCAAGTGATGCATTGCATCATGATAGAAGGTACATTTTATTGTTTTGAAACGAAATTGTAGTTCAAATTCTGAGAGAGAGAGATGTATTTACTCATCTTGGAGTTGTAAATGATAGACGTTTATATTTGGTTACTTGTCATGCGTATTGCAGTCAATAGGCAAGTACCTTTATTATATAAGCTGCCTTGGTGAATTAACATTGGGACTTATTTCTCGTTTGTTAAAATCGTTTGAATTGTATGTGTATAAACATTTTTAAGAAGGAAACTATTAGTTCCCTTGTTTGGCTTTTGATTGTATATACGGTATCACTAGGAGTGTTGATGCATGGGCAGTGTTTATCCTTTCACGCTGGTATTCTAGAACCAAAAGGTCCAGACTATTGAGGATGCCATTATCCTGTCAATAGGTATGTAATAAAATTAGACTTGTATTGCCATTACTATTTTTATAGGAAGACATATGTTCTTTTCAGGGTTGTACAATAGGTTGCAGGTTGCAAAACTAATTGTAGTTAAATGATACTGTTTTTCAAGCTCACCCAAACCACAGTCTAATTGACTTATAGTCTATGTATCATTACATATTTTAGACCCAATGACATGCTAATTAAGGATCGTTATTTTCAGAAATAAGAAAGAAAGGTCTGCTCTACGGTGAGATATAGAATGTAGACACAGATAAAATATAACCTATTTTATTGTTGTTCTGTTAGTCTTGGTTAATCTTGAAACTTCTCTCAAGAGATGTTCTCAAGAGATCTTCGTGATTAAACTTGAAGATTCGCAATCTTGTTCTAAGCTTCCTCCCAACTGCTTAGATAAGTTACTTCAACCTTGTCCATAAGGACAAGTTTGTTATCCATAAGGATAAGTTAGTTTAGACCTTCAACTCTATATAATTAAAGAGTTGCCTTCTAATTTAGATCTTTATTTAGATCATTGTCATAACCGTCTTACTTTAGATCCGGTCCTGGATTGTATAACAATACTCTCCATTTATAAGCAATAGTTATGCCTCACTAAGTTTATTATAGTAAACTTGT